>CAUYRH010081804.1:0-35173 GCA_963574655.1 Perodicticus potto
TGATGCTATGAAAGATTTTGAGGAGATGAGGAAGGCTAGTGTCTTTCAGAGCGTAAAGAGATTTTGGAATATAAAGAATTTCTTTGGGCTGATTTACATAGACGTTTGTCACAGACCCGTGTTCCTGAGCTATGAATATGAGTGATAAATAAACTATTAATGAAAAAAAAAAGAAGAAGAATGAATGTCCATTCACTACTTCCACTCAGCACTGTACTAGAGGTTTTAGCCAGAACAATTAGATAAGAAAAATAAATAAACTGCATTCGTATTGAGAAAAAAGAAGCAAAACCATCTCTACCCACAGATGACATAATCTTGTACATAGAAAATTCTAAGTAAACCACCAAAAACTATTAGAACCAGCAAGAAATCCAGCAAAGTAGCAAGATACAAATTTAATAGGTAAAAATCTATTATATTTTTATACACTAGCAATGAAAAACCCAAAAATGAAACTATGAAAACAACTCCATTTATAATAACATCAAAAATAATAAAATACTTATGAATAAATTCAACAAAAGTAGGACAGATATATATCCTGAAAAATATGAAACATTGTTTAAAAAACGAAAACAGATCTAAACAAACAAAAAAGACATTTTATGTTCATGGATAAAAAGACTAAATATTAAAATGACTATTTTTCCCAAACTGGAATAAAAATACAGTTTTTAAATCTCTGCTAAGTTTTTTGCAGAATTTGACAACTGATCCTAAAATTCATGTGGAAATGTAAAGGACTCAGAATAAGCAAAACAATATTTAAAAAAAAAAAATTTGAGGATTCACACGTCCTGACTTAAAACTTAATACAAAACTACAGTAATCATGATAGGATGTACTGGCATAAATTGGACTTATGTATCAATGGAATAAAATCAAGAATTTATAAATAAGCCTTATGTTTATATTCAATCAATTTTTATTTGTTTTTCATGTCTTTTTAAAAACTGCTATGGGTACATAATAGTCATATATCTTTATAGGGCTACATGCAATGTTTGAACGCAGACATACAATATGAATTAATCAAATGAGGATAATTGGGATAACAATCCCCTCAAACATTTACTTTTTTTTTGTATTAGGAACGTTCCAATTCCACTCTTTTAGTTATCTTAAAGTATGCAATAACTTATTGCTGACTACAGCCACTCTGTTATGCTATCAAATATTAGATCTTGTTTATTCTGACTATATTTTTGCACCCATTAACCATCCCCTTCCCTTTGACCCTTCCCAGCCTCTCTTAACCATCATTCTACTCTCTGTCTTCATTAGTTCACTTGTTTTTAATATTTAGCTCCCACATGTGAGTAAGAAGATGTGTATATTTAATTAATTTTTGACAAGGTGTCAGGCAATACAATGGGGAAAGAATAATCTTTATAATGACTCACGCCAGAACAACTGGATACCTACATGCAAAAAGATCAATTTAGAGAGATCTGCTAACATTTTCATACTTTATACCATATACAAAATTAACTGGAAATGGATCATGGACCTAAACGTAAGAGCAAAAGCTGTAGAACTCTTACAAAAAAACATAAAGAGTAAATCTCTGTGCTCTTGGACTAAGCAATGATTTCTTAGGATATAAAAAGCATAAGCAATAATAACAAAAATTAATAACTCAGACTTCATCAATATTAAAAACCCCTTTGAAAGCAAAAGCAAAAAGAAAGTAAAAATGAAAACCATCAAGAAAGTGGAAAAAATAATCCACAGAATAGGAGAAAATATTTGCAAATCATAATCTGTAACGGACTAGTAGCAACAATATATAAAAACACAATTTGATAATAAGAAAGACAAGCAAGCCCATTTTTAAATGAGAAAGCACTTGGACATTTCTCTAAAGAAGGCATACGAATAGCCAATAATCCCAAAAGAGGTTTAATATCTGCTATGGTTTGAATATGCCCACCCCTAAAATTCAGGTGTTGGAAACTTGATCCTCAGCGCAATACTGTTGAGAGGTGGGACCTTTAAGAAGTAACGAGGTCATGAGGGTTCTGCCCTCATAGATAGATTAACGCTGCTATTCCTGGAGTGGGTTTGCTATTGCAAGAGTAGATCCTTATAATGAGTGAGTTCCGCCTCCCCTGCCACTCTCTCCTCTCACCTCATCCCTCTGATGTCTTCCTCCATGTCATGACACAGCACAAAGGCCCTCACCACGTACCAACGCCTCACTCTTAGATTTCTCAGCCTCCAGACCTGTGAGAAATAAATTTCTTTTCTTTATAAATTATCCAGTCACTGGTATTCTGTTATAGCAGCACATTAAACAGACTAAGACAACATCATTAGTCTTCAGGGAAATGCAAATCAGAAATACAATGTGTTACCATTTCACACAGACTAGGAAGGATATAATCACAAAGACAGAAAGCAGCCAATGTTGGTAAGGATGTGAAAAATTAGAACCCTCATGCATTACGAGGGGGAATGTAAAATGGTGTAGACACTTTAGGAAACAATTTGACAGTTTCTCAAAATGTTCAATATAGAATTACCATATGACCCAGCAATTGGGCCTCTAGAGCTATACGCAAAAGAATGGAAAACACACTCGTACAAAAATGTGTACATGGACGTTCATGGCATTAACACTCATGGTAGCCACAGGTGCAAACAATTCAAATGCCTGTGCACTGATAAACAGGTAAAGAGAATATAGTGGAATATTATTCATACATTAAAAAGAATGATGTGATGATATAGCCACAGCACAGATAACCTCAAAAACATGGTGCTAGTGAAAGACACTTACAAAAGACCACTTCTTATATGAGTCCTTTGATGTGAAGTGTTCAGAATAGGAAAAACTATAAAAACAGACAGTAAATAAGAATGGAGAATGACTTTCTGGTGGGTACGGAGTTCCATTTTGTGAAGATGAAAATAATCTAGAATTAGGTAGTCATGATGAATGTAAACTGCTAAAATGGGCTAAGAACATTATTTTATACTTGAAAGGGGTGAGTTTCATGGTATGTAAATTATGTCTCAATAGAGCTACTGTGAAGAAGAAAGAGTAGGGGACTAATTGATGGAATAAAGACCAGGGGACTTCCAGTCAAAGGAAGACTTAGCTTAAATAGTTCTAAGGCTGAGAAGGGACAAAGGATGGGCGTGGAGTTAGGTTTGCAGGTGAGAAGGTGGAGGAGGCCTGGATTGAGGAAATTTACTCAAGTGCCCTGTGTTCTAGAAATTAAAAATCATATTAACGGCTGGAAGCAAAGGGTTGAAAAGTAGGTAGGGAACTTGGGGAAACAGATGATACTTAATAGAATTAGATGAGCCCCTGAGGTAAAGGAAGAGGAAGCAACGTAAGAATAAATAAAAGAAGGAAGCTGGCATTTGTCTGCCCTCTTTGCATGGCATCTGGCCCTTGGGCACGGCTTGTTCTCTTTTTCCTTCAGCACCTCGCAGTAATCTCCACAAGAGGCCTAAAAAGACAGTGCTGCCAGGAACCGCTCAAATGGACACGTCTTTAGGGGAGCTCAGGGCTGCACATGACTCTGCTTTCAACATCACTGGCCAAAGTGCAGCAAGGTCATGCACTGCAAATATTTGTGATTAGAAAGATTTTTTCCTCTAAAACTGGCCACGAGATAGTTCTGCAAAATATAAATATTGGATCTGGGGATCCACAGGAACTGAAAATTCAAACAGAGGCATAGATCCCAAGGGTCCCTGGGGTCCCTATAGTAGGAATACCACGTCACCATCAAGACGACGTGAAAAGGCCTCATCCCTCCCTCGGGCACGGAGGGTAGGGCAGGGTAACTGTGCTTGGGTTCCCCTCTTAGCTCAGTGCTGGATAAGGAGAAAGCTTGGCTTCAGCCACCTCCACAGCCCAGAGCACTCCTGCTCTGCGCCAGCTGCTAAGACAAATAATGTAATGTAAAGGAACACTCAGAACTGTTTTAAGCAAGTTTAAGGGCACACTGTTGTCTCCAGGCAAAGAAGCCTATTCGATAGAGTAGCAGGTTGTGTAATAGCCACCCCAATATAACAAGTCCTAATTCCTGCAATTTGTAAATGTTACATTTTTAGAAAAAGGATCTTTTCAGATGTAATTAAAGGAAGCATTTAGAGATGGGGCGATTAACCCAAGTTAAACAGGAGGGCCTTCAATGCCTTTTTGAGAGTCGTTATAAGATAAAGGCCACAGAAGGTAACACAGACACGTGCAGGAGAAGCAGAATGGAGCCCAGAGAGGTGTGGATAACAAGTCAAAGACTGCCAACAACTGCCGAACTTTGAGAGAGGACAAGAATACCTTTCTGTTGTTTTAAGCCACCCAAGTTTACGATAATTTGTATGGCAGCCCTAAGAAACCAAGACACGTGGCAACACTATTCCCAGGGCTCTCACTAATCTTGGAAGTACAGGTTTGATTTTGAACCTGGGGCTAGAAAGGCTTAGGAAATAGAGTCAATGGGCCTCTCATCTCGAGTCATCTGCCCTTCACCGGAAGATTTTCTCCTTCCTGTCTGGCAATTACTGCACGCCCTGACCCCCACTGCCCCTCACCCCTAAATACTGCCTTTACAGAAACAGAAATAGTTAATTCGTTCTTGAAACTCATGATTAAAAAAATCACATTCAAGTTTAAGAAAAACAGCCACTTTGGAGCCAGAGCACGTAGACCGAACCCCAATCTACCACTTCCTGTGCCACTGTGGCCTTGGGTAGCGATTCTTACCCCTAGTCTCCTCAACTGAGAAATGGCAGCAAAAATTCCCATCCCCTGGCAGAATGAATTTTTATGAAAATCAAAGAGGTTGATGCCTGTATTTTCACCTCGGTCATCTAGGCAAAAAAATTGTATTTTATTTATTTTTTCAGGCAAAAATTTGAAGCAAAGCTTAAATTCTGATGTCTTGGAGGAGAGTGTAATCCTAGGGCCGCAAGAGTGAGGGTGAAAGGGAAGGGAGGCAAAAGAGGAGGAAACAAGTGCAAAAAGGCAGGGCTCATATTGCCACAGCGCCACCAGGACGTGCAGGCCACAGCTGGGTCTCAGGAGCCGGCTTTCTCTGTGGAACCTCCACTGTGGAGGGCAGCCCGCTGCTGGAGCAGGGAGGGGCCAGAGGAAAGGTGAGGGTGTCACCTCCTTTCTGCCTCCTGTCTCTCACTGATCAACTTGACTGTGAAGGGAACTCTCTCTCCTAGCTTTCTGTGGCACCACCTGGGCTTCTGGGCAGCCCCTGGGAAGTGACATCAAACTCACATCTGGTGAAAGACGCAAAGCTGACGCGGTCTCGTCGGGGCCGTCCTCAGCGCTGCACCTGCTACCGTGCAGCCCCCGTGAAGCAGATGTGGCGGGGCCCTGCCACACTCCAGCCCTTCTGTGAGGGGACGGGGGTGTCTAAGGAAGCCGGCGGTAGTAAGAGGCGTGAAAATCGCAGCCATGCCAGGCGCTCCCGGAGCAAGCTGAAGGCGCAGGGCCAGGCAGAGCCCAGCAAGGCGAGCCCCCCCAAACAGGGTCCTGCGCGTCAGGGGAGAGAGACTGGAGCAGTGCCAACTGCTCTACAAATAAATATTGCTTCACCTTTGCATGTTTTTATTGCTTTCCATTAATTTTAACCTTTTTTATTTTTAAAATTTTCATTACACATATAAATGCAAACTGCCATCATTTTGAAGAAAATACTATGTTGTTTTTCTATGTTAAAATTATGTTTTTAATTTCCAAAAGTTCTATTTTTATTAAAATATGAAATGTAACAATTTTTATTACATGTATAAAGGCAACCTGCCATCGTGTCAAAGAAAATACTATTTTTATGCTAAAATTACATTTTCGATTGCTATAAGTTGTACATTTTTCCGGTGTGTCACAAGACGTGAACCTTTACTATCTTGACCTGTTTTAAGGAAATAACCCACCAGTCTTTCAAGTGCACCAAGTGTCATTTTTTGGGGTATGGAGTGTCTCTCCCTCAAGCACAAGCAAATCTAATAAAAGGCTTTGGGGAGAAACTGGTTCTCACTTAGGCACTATGGCAACCGATTGTGGAAGCCACAGGCCACCGGGTCTTATGCATGGTGTCCTGTGAGATGGGGCTTTGCGCACAGGCAGTGTTGGGGAAAAGGTGAGTGCGTGAGGGAGGCAGGATTGAGCAGCTGGAGAGGCCAAATGCCATGTGGTTGGTGGGTAGCTGGCCTGCAGAATTGCCCTTCAAAATTGTCCTAGATTGAGGCAAGGGCCTTTGTACCCACACATCGACTTGTCGTCAAATGGGAACTAGATGGCCATGTCCCCTTGGATAAGGCTGCTCTCTTCAGCCTGAAGCTATTGCTGGGAAGAGACTCAGCTGTGGTCCCGGTGGTCCTGAACAGCAGAAAATGCAGTCCCCGGTTCTGCGGTTGGTGGGGTTCAGAGAGTTGCACCACAATACTCATGACAAACATGTTTCCGCAGAGTCAGAGACATGATAACATTGGCCTGCTCCCCCATCTTAGATTTATTTTTCTGGCCTGGTTCTTTTGCAAGGAAAACAATGTTTATTGTCTTCATGGTTTTATAAGTAAGATAATGCCCCATCGCTTTCCTATCTCTCATTCCGAGGTATGGATTAAATACTTCCAGGTTTTTCAACATCCCTTAATTTTATCCACTTCCAAGAAGAAGGAGCTGGAGCCAATCTGACTGGTAGAAGCTGACGGCCTTTGGGCCACCAGGTCCTAGTGCGTGGGCTCTGGGAGCCTCTGAGACCGCCTGTGCTCCCAACACATGGGTGAGTGGCCCCTCTCTTCTGAGCCCCTGCCTCCTTGCAGTAAGTAGGAGGGCCCAGGGTCTGCCTTCCAGAGGCAGGCCTGGCCGGCCCCTCTATCTTGTCCAGCTTCTCTCTTTTTGGCTGGGCAGTTAAGTCAGGGGGGCTGTGTATTGCAGACTCGAAGGCCTGTAGTTCAGAGGTGGAATCAGAGGCACACAGTGACCTTACACAAGCTGCCTCCTCTAGCAGTTTACCAAATGCACGTTAGGGACTACCAAGCAGCTGATAAAACTTTATTTCAATCCACATTTGACTAATGATCTATGCGTCTATTATCATTTTTTTCAGGTTTTATTTATTTAGCAAATATTTATGGAGTATATATTATGTGCCAGGTCCCGTGCTAAAGATTAGAAAAGCAAAGGTAAACAACATAATCCCTGCTTTTATAGAAGGCACATCCAACTAGGGATAGAGGAACAATAAACAAATCAGCAAATAAACAGACAATGCCAGGCCCTGAAAAGTGCTTAAGGAATTAATACAAGGACTAACTTCAGCATGGAGTGGGGTGTGAAATAGCTGGTTTAGATTAGGTGGCTCCCTAGAAGGGGACATCTGAGCTAAGACTTTAATGTGTAGAAAGAGCCAGACATACCAAAATGTGGGAGAAGGGCTCCTTGGAGAGGTACAGCCAGTGCAAAGGCCCTGGGGTAGGAATGAGCTCAGCAAGCTTGAGGAACAAAAAGAATCAATGAATCTGGAGGATCATGGGCAAGAAGGAAGGGGGAGAATACCAGGGCAGAAAGAAAGGCAGGGGCCAGAGGGATTTGCTAGACTCAATCATCATATTTTTCTAAATGTACAAGGTATACTCCTGGGGGTACACAAATATTTAGAGTGGTATATCTGCAAATATTTTTATTCAAATAATTATACATTTATTTTAGAGTATATTAAGAAAAATATAATTATCACATCAAAACCATCATTTCCTAAGTATGACTATTCAGGTGAAACTAAATTAAATAGTGAACAAATTTAAAGAGAATATTAAGTCAATTATAGTACAGGTGTTATTCAGCTAGAGCCAAGATCTCAACAGTAGCGTTTGCAGAACTTCAGTTCAGGGAAACGCTACTTATCAATTAGAAACAAGAAGGGACGGAGATGCTTCTGCCCTCCAGACCCCACCCCGCGCCTCACATACGCCCCAGGCTGCCACTCAGGGCTGAGAGGTGGAAGGGAAGCCCTGGTGTGGCAGAGATGGCCTGATTTTCCCCAAACGTCCTCCACTCCTACTGTGTAGTGTTGTCTCCAAGGGCCAAGAACTCAGGACTTCTCTGTCCGGTCAGTGCTTGGCCAGCAGAGGCAGAATCGAGCCATAAATAATGGAGAGCAGCCACCCCAGAAGAGAGAACTCCGGCTAGGGACTTGGGAAACTGGGGTGCCATCTTGACTGTCAAAATCTCCTGGGCTTGGGTATTAAGTACCTTGCACTTCTCTGGGCCACAAAGACAGTAGGCACATGGTCCCTAACATCCTTTTCAGGCCTAACATTTGCAGGATGTTTGTAATGAGAAATAGGAATCACTATTCAGCCTCTCTCTCTCTCTCTCTCTCTCTTCCCCCCTCCCCCATCTCTAACCAAACTCTAAGCCCTTTGGAGTTTTACTTCTATGTATCCCTTGAGCTCATCTTCTTTTCATCCTCTAACTCAACTTCGGCATAATCTTCATCCTCTCCCTCCCAGACATGGCTGCAAAGTCCCCCTAACCAACTCCTTCCTTCATGTTCTATGCATCTGATTCATCCTCGGCTGCCAAGGTGCAACATCAACAACAAAGTCGATGACACGGTGCTTCTGCTTACAGTCCTCTGTGGCTCCCCAGTGCCTTCTGGAATAAAACCCAAATATAACACAATATCTTAGGCCCTTAAGGAATTGGCCCAGCTTCATTTTCAGTTTTTTTTCCAGCTCTCCTTTTCCAAATATTCCATGTCTCACTGAATTCCAAAGTTTCACAATTCTGTGTTTTTAACACATGATGCTCCCTCTGCTTTGAATGCTCTGCCATATTTTTTATACTTGGTAGCGGGGAGAGGAATAATCTGGTCCAGAACAAGTAATACAGAGATGCACTGTTTGTAGGAATTTAAAATCAATAATAAAACAGACTAAAATGTAGCCTTCTTTTTATCATCACTTCGTACTACAGTGACAGACATTGGAAGTGATAAATGCTGCTCCCCCCGGAGCAGACACCCAATCCATCACCCTGTTTGGAGCACCCTAGAACACAGAAGACCCCCATTTTTCCTTGAAAACCCAGTGTGCTGACTGAGACCTTTCTTGACCTCCCAGCTACCCATTCACTCTCCACTGGATTGCTTATCTTCCCATTTTATACCTTTATTTCACTGCCCTTGTAATTCTGTCTTACCTGTGTTTACGAGTCTGTCCCTCCCAGTGGGCAGTGAATTCCTTGAAGACAGTGGCTATGACATGCCCATGTCTTCCTAAAACTTAGCATAGCACCTGGGATGCAACAGGGCACAGAAAATGCATTGTAAGGGAATGAATGAGCACATTTTGAGCTCTTCTGAACTCTGTTTTAGGCGTAATGTATTTCCAAGTCACAACTCAATTAAAAGCTCCAATTCATGTTTAGAATGTTTCTGCAGATCAAGTCATAGTCAGCTGGCTGGAGGTCCTTTCCTTGCTGGGATGCTGCAGGAAGGTGTTTGGGTGGTATTGAAATGACTCACTGTCCTGGCAGCTTAACAGGATTACCAAGGGGCTTTCCTTGATCAATGATGCGTGCTGAGAAGCCCAGCAGTGCCAGCCAGCCCAGGAGCCCATGCTGTTATCTGTGCGACTGTTTCCCTGGTACTTGGGGACAGGAAATTAGAAGTCATGGCAGTCCCCTAACGAGACGGCCTTCCTCCCCGTGGCATTTCATTCGTCCTTCTACTCCCAGGATCCCAGAGGCTCTGCCTGGAAGGGACTCACATAAAATCTGAGCAATCTCCTCATCTCGCAGATTGGGAGGCAGAGGTCATGCCAGAGAGAGGCATGGATAACTCAAGGCCACACAGCTAGCAAGTGACAGAACTGAGCATCGAGTCTGCATATGTTCATTCCCTGTTCCGTGAGGGAGTGCGGGACCCGGAACCGCACGAGTGAGCACAGAGCCGAAGGCAGGGGAGGGAAGTCACACCTGTTTGCTTATTTTTCCTTTCCTTTTCAATCAAAGCACAATTCACGTAACATAAAATGAACCTTCCGTGGTGTTCAATCCAGTGGCGTTTAGTGCACTCACAACACAGCTCACACCACCCTCTGTCTCGTTCCATTTCATCATCCCCAAGGAAGCCGCATGCCATTAGCAGTGTCCTGAGACTGGCACCCACCAGCCTGCTTCTGCCTACACGATGTGCCTCTTCAAAACATTCCCTGCCAATGGAACCATAGACTCTGTGGCCTTTTGTGTCCAGCTTCTGTCACTTGGCGTCTTTTCCAGGTCCATCATGCCGGACGCGCATCAGTATCTCACTCCTGTTTATGGCTGGTTAATATTCCACTGCATGTCTACACCACACTTTGTCTATCACACCCGGTTTTAATTAAGAATTGGGTGCTGGGGTAGTAAGAATTTCCTCGATGTGTTCATGCTTTCTTCACTCTCCACTCCCACAAGCAGGCAGAGCTTGGGGCTCAGGATGTCTCCCCAGGGGGCATTTCTTGAACGCCTGCCTTGGTTACCACTTGGTGAGGCTCCCAGAGCCGACCTGGGTGCACAATGTGGGAAGGGGCACACACTGAACCCGCTGGAGTCTCGCTTCTGGTTCCAGCTCATCGATAATCAGCTGACGGCCTGGGGCAGATCCTTCCCCCTTTCCGAACCAGTTTCCTCACCTCTAAGCCAGGGTAATAATCTATTCAGGCTGTCGTAACAAACTCCCCCGACAGGGTGGCTTGTAAGCAACGTACATTTACTTCTCTCAGATTCGGAGGCTGCAAGTCCAAGGTCAGAGTCCAGCATGGTCAAGTTCCGTGAGAGCCAGCTTCCAACTAGCAGATCACTGAGTTCTTGTCTTCTCATGTCAGGGGACAAGGATAAGAGAGCTCTCTGGGGACTCTTTTATGAGTCTTATCCATGAGGGCTCCATCCTCACAACCTCCCAAAGGCCCATCTTAAAACCCTCACTTAGACTGGGGGGAGACGCAGACATTCAGACTGCTGCACTTGCCCACCTGACCATCAATCGGAGTGAGGGAGAGGTCTGAATGAGAAAATATTGGCAACACCCTGTAAGCAACTCCTCACTGTGCGAGTTTTATCCTATTGGAAAACAACAGCTCCCTTCTAGCCACCTAACTTTAGGACATGTTTATTGACAGCAGATGGCAAGAAGATTATCTACCGGAATTCTTTCAGGGGGCAATGAGATGCCTGGTGGGCACAGAAGGGGCCTGAGTATGGAAAGAACTATTCTGAGAAGCTAGGGGAGATAGTTGCTTGTTGCTCAGCGGAATGAGGATGAGAAAAAGAGATGCCAGGGGGGCAGAAAGACAGCAAAGGGCTTCCAGACCCATAAGGAGACCCCAGGTCTTCAGTAAAGTTACAGAACTCACAAAGGTCTGGGTGCAAGGAGACTTGTGTGAAGACTGAGGAAGGAAGCAGGCTTTGTTCCTGCAAAGGATGCAGGGCAGAATGAGACAGTGCACTGGGACAAGAGGCCGTGACGGCTGAGCCAGAGGACGACATACACCGTGGTGCTGGGGCCATCATGCTGCGAATTGAAGGCTCTCACAAAGCCTGGCTTGGGGTTTGGGTGAAGGTTAAGCAGCTGACATCAGTGTTGCATAGCATTAGACATCTGCCACAAGGGCAGTGTCACTCCCATCAGCAGGGCCACTGATGAGGACCATGGTGTCTCCTCACGCGAATACAGTAACTTGTACTTCCCAACACTATGCAGCCCTCACTCCTGCAGCCAAAGTTCAAGAACTGCAATCTAGGCATGGATTTGCTTTTTCTCCCAAACAGTCATTGGTTCAGAGGCCCTTACATGGCAGTCACAAATAAATGACTTCTGTAATTGAGGCTGGACCCTGGAATACCCTGGCCTACATGTACATTCTACTGTCACCAGCCAAGAACCTGTATAGTAACAGCCTCACTGAGAACCTAGGAAACCTCTGCTCACCTGCTCAGTTGCCACGTGATATACTAGTTTACTGGCTTAAAGCACCAAGCCAGTGGGATCAGGATGGGGCTTAGAGCTCTGCCCCACTCAGTTTTGTACCTGAGGGAATGTTGCCTCTCAGAAAGGGGTTCGACCTTTGACCAAGTCAGTTCCCTCCTTGAATTGGATCCTAAAGAAATCAACAAAAGTAGAAAGCCAATTATCATACAATGTTCTTTACAAAAGTATTCATAATGCTAAGCAGCTGGAGATGTCAAATCCCAAGAATAGGTAAAAAGGCAAGAAACTTACAGTGAATCACCACTATGCATTTATGCAGCCATGAAATCAAGATTGGAGCAATATGCAAATATGTATAATATGAAGTGAAAACACAGAACCCTAAACAGTTAAAAAGTACATAATATGTGGGCAGGAAGATGGATGGATAGGAAAATAAAAAATATTGCAGGAGATACGATATGCATAGGTAGCTTTTGGTTTAATATTATCTTTTGTATCATCCTCTTAGGTTCAAACCTGCATCCTCCCAGCTGTTTATGCCTCTGCTTTCCCCCAGTTAAACTGCTTTTGTGTGTCGCTATCAAGGTATTTACAGTTCTGTTTGTGCTGACTTGCTCCTACCCCACTTACCGTGTAGAACCTTGTGTATGTGAACCCACATGATATTGGGCATGAGATGGCTAAATAATAATGTTGCAGGCTGCTGTTGCTTGGGAGATGTTTAAGGATGCTGTGTTGAAAGGGTCCTGGAGTTTGCACCTGGAGGATCCATTTTCAGTTTGGACTCTAATCAGGAACAGACTCTTTCCACCTAAAAGGCTTAAGACCTTCCCAGCAAACAACATGTGGGGACCAGAGCTGTCAGGAATGGTGAATCTTGATCCTTACTGAGAAAATGCACCTCCCACATGACCACTGAGCAGGAGAGGCCCTGGCATCACCAGGGAGGCAGACAGCACCCCTGCGTAATTGGTGAGCTGCTGCAGCGTCAGTGGGCAGCATTACTGTCCCGGAGTGAAGAAGCACAGACCCTAAATTCTCTGTGATCAGTCCATCAGGGTCTAGAAAAACTGAGGGGCATTTCAGTCGAGGTCAGGACACGAGGAACGAGAGGATGTGGCCCAGAGAAGAGCATGCAGGCACCTCTGAAACTTCCTCTAGCCACCCGGATACCATATGTGCCACACTCTCATCCTTCATAATTGGGACCAGAACTCACGTACAGTCTCTGTTTGACTCGTTTTTCTCTAAGATTATTCAGGAGCTAGTATTTCCATCTCATTCCAGAGAGTGAGCTCAGGCGTCCTCAGCTAATTGTCCTCAGTGGTCAGGCTAAAGAACGTCAGAGATTGCCCTACAGATACTTGGACCAGGTGGGGTCTATCTGGTGTCTTAAAATCAGGGATCAGGCCAGGCATGATGGTTCATTCACACCTGTAATCCTAGCACTCTGGGAGGCTGAGACGGGAGGATCACTTGAGCTCAGGAGTTGGAGACCAGCCTGAGCAAGAGCAAATTCTGAGAATTTGCTCTGTCTCTACTAAAAATAGAAAAATTAGCTGGGGCTTGTGGCAGGCACCAGCTACTTGGGAGGCTGAAGCAAGAGGATCACTTGAGCCCAGAAGTTTGAGGTTGCTGTGAGCTAGGATAATGCCATGGCCCTCTAGCCTGAGCAACAGAATGAGACTCTGTCTGAATAATTAAATAAATAGAATCAGGGTTAAGCACCCTGAGCAGGAAAACCTATGAGGGCAACCGCCCTGAGAGAATTCTGTTTGAATAGGCTTGCTTGTTTATGAATGAGCTACGTCTACTAGATGAGAAAAGCTCTTGATGATAAAATTTCAGTAAAAACATCACAGAGAGGAAAGTTACAAAAATAAAAAAATAGCAACATGGCCTGCTTTGGGGGAAAACATCAGGCCAGTTGGGGAAAGGGTAGGAGGAAGATTTTTATTGTGTTTCCTTTATACTTTTTGAATTTTTAAGCTATGCATTACCAAATCAAATAAATGAGTGAATAATGAATGGATAACTTGGTAAAATGAAGAACTGAAGAGCTCTGCCGATACCATTTCCCTGAGTTGCAGACTGAGGCTAGGCAGCAGGTAATTTAGGTAGTGGTCGTAAAAGTCAAGGGGTATTGAAAAGATTGGTGCTTCACGAAACGGAACGCCAGCCATCATGTAAGTTGGTTATTTGAAATTCATTCTTCAGAGTTAAGAAAAGATCCCATCACAAAATGCTCTTGTATTCCCTTAAAAATCGAAGAAATGAGTTTATTTCTGATAAAATTCAAAATGAACGATAACCATAACCTATTGAAGGGCCAGTTCCTCCATGACTGGAGCTCGGTGCACCTGTGGCTCAGCCTTTGCATCATCAAAGAAGAAAAGGGGGTCAGCGCCTGTGGCTCAACGGGCTAAGGCGCCAGCCACGTACACCTGAGCTGGCGGGTTTGAATCCAGCCCGGGCCCACCAAACAACAATGATGACTGCAACCTAAAAAAAAAAAAATGGCCGGGCTTTCTGGCAGGCACCTGTAGTCCCAGCTACTTGGGAGGCAGAGGCAGGAGACTCACTTGAGCCCAGGAGTTGGAGGTTGCTGTGATCTGTGATGCCACAGCACTCTATCCAGGGTGACAGCTTGAGGCTGTGCCTCAAAAAGAAAAAAAGAAGAAAAGGTTAATGGAAAGCAAGATTTGCTGCCGAGATTCACTGCATCACCCCTCAGATTTAATCCTTTATGGTCATGAGGCGGGGCCAGGTGTGAGGGCCAAGCTCAAGTTCTTCACAAGCTCAAGTTCAGCTGCTGCTGAGCAGGCCTTGCTGGGCAGTGGGACAGTCTGACTCACCAGAACCCAGGTCTAGAACACCAAGGGAGCCTCACAGTTATGTTCCAGGACACCTTGGATCTTCCTCAAGGGCATGATGTTATTCCTGCTCTCCTTCCAAGCACTCTGCAAGGCCTCATGATCCTAGGCATGCCAATGTCTTCATAGGGACAGAGGGGATCACCGGGGAGGACGCCATGCTGTGTCATCACCACGAGGGAGACAGTATAGATGTGTGACTTAGTGGACACCTTAGGAAGGACAGGCTCCCTGAGATGAGGCAGTATCAAAGTGCCTTTGCCTTTCAACCCGAGGTGATTTTTCACAACCTCCCACCAAAAATGACTGAACATCAGGTTACTTAACCACATCTAAACAGAATGGCTTTGTAAGAAAAGCTTTAAAGCAAAAACAGAAGTGAACTAAAGTGGCCAATCCTAATCTTCTGGGGAGGGGTCGCTGGTTGCTTAGAAGACCCAGAAATGTTCAGACCCTGGGGTCTCAGTGGCCCTCTGGAGAGCCAGGCCTCAGTGCCTCCACGGCGGGCTACGACAGGCTCAGATCTCTGCATCAGGAAATAGCACTTTCCTGACTTCTTCAAAACGGGGAAAAAAGATACCTCTCCTTACACCTGCTACCAGATCACACTTCCTAAGTCACTGCGCCAGTCACACCTCTTTGATGCCCAAAAGCTTTCAGTGGCTCCTGGCTGTCAATCATCTATATCTCCTCCTCCCTCTGGCTTTGGGCCTACAGGTAGTAGTGTTCCCTTGTTTCCAAACCACAGCCTCACCTTTCCCAGTTGCACACACCTGCCACCCCCGTCTCCCCCACAGGTGCCCAGGGAGCTGCATGGTCTTGCTCGCCCCAGTCCCCACTTCCTAAACTCTCAAAAGGTCACTTTTTGAACTCTCAGCTTTTCTGCTATTAGATCGTTACTCACTTACTGTTTTGGACACCTAGTCAAGAGGAATTTCTCCCTCCTCTCGGCTCTGAGAGCATTTTCTCTGTGTTGTTCTTGAGGCATTTTGACCGTTGTGTACTTGTCATAACTCTGCTCTGGATGAGGCAAATTCCATAGAAACAGGAGTTTCCTCCTGTTTTTTTGTTATTTGCTTCTCTTTGGACACCCGGGTGCTCCATAATGTTTGACACCTTGGGGTCAGATACGGATGGACTGACTTGAGGGACTGAGTTCATGGTCACTGTGGAAGCACCAGCTGGCTGAAGGTCCCCAAGCTTGCTGTAGAGATCTCAGCTGTAGGTGGAAAGTCGGCCGGCTGACCCATTTCCTTATAGCTCCAGAGTTTCACACATCTCTGTGTCTATGAATAGTCAAAGCAAAAGGCCACACTAAGCATCTTTTTTGCTCCAACCTCCTATTTCAAGTTCAGGGAGATCCCTTAGGGATCAACATTTTAAATCTCCCCTCATCATGTGCTATAGCTAGGCCCTTCCTCCAGCAGCTGACTAATGCTGACTGTCCTTTCTCAAGAAGCACCTTCCCTTGCTTTGTGGGCAGGCCGTGTTTTTCCTCTGCACCCATCTCAGTCTCCCAGGCCCTGTGGCCTGCTTGGCACGCGAAAGGTGTCTGAGGGGAGGAGACACCTTCTACGAGTGTTCCAATGGTTTTGCTTTCCCCACAGGAGGCGGAAGAGGCACCCGCACCGGGCTTCTCCTGCCCACTCCTCTCAGCCTCCTGCCTTTCTCCACTGGACAGAGCCTGGTGCTGGGAGTTTGGTGGTCACAGGAGAAGAGAAGAGATGAGGGCTCCGGGTAGGGAAAGAGGTCAGCGAGTGATCCCCTTACTCATGCATTCTTCAGGAAGGAGAGAGAATTTGACCTGAACCTTTTTTCTAGATAATTCGGCATCGAGCAGCAGCGAAGCCTGCAACTTTGCCAAGTCTTTGTTTTGTTTTGTTTTTTTCCCTTTCCTCCAATCAGCCCAGGCTGATGGAGGAGTGGGAGGGTCTGAAGGGAGCAGGGGCCGCATGCACAGTGGGGCTGAGTCGGAATGCTGAGACTGCAGAAGTGACCCATTGAGAGAGCTCCTGCTCACAGCGGAGGGGTGGCGGCACCCCCAGCCTACTTCCACAAGGGCAGCTCTGTGCTGTGGGCACAGGGCTCCATCCCAGCCCCACTGGCTGGGACAGAACAACATTTCCTTATAAGGCCCCGGGTGCCTTGCCAAGGCTGGATGGCTCCAACAGACTGTAGCTTTCCATTCTCCTGGTCGCTCCAGTGCAGGCCTTGAATGCAGCCCTTGTTGTCAGGCCCCTCCCCTCCTCACTGCCCCCACCCCACCCACTTCCACTCCTTGCCAGAGCCAGCCCCTCTGGAGCAGGATAAACAGCCCAGAGGCCTCTCCCACGCAGGGCTGCCATGGCTCAGGCCTGCTGGAGGCAGCACAGGGTAGCAAAAAGAGCCCTGGTGGCAGCAATTCTGCGGCCCAGCAGATGCCTCACTTGTGACTGTGCCTTCAGCGAAGGTCCTTCCTTCATCTGAGAAATGGGGGCCAAATTCTTGGTATTGCATTCCATGCCTTTCTGCAGCCCAACCTCGCGTGTAAGCTGTACTCTTCTCCCCCAGGCCAGATTCCCAAGGCTCTTCCAAGGCACCTTGCTTACCTAGGCCTCCACTGCCCCCTCTGTGGGGTCTTCTCCGCCTACAGCGGCCCCTATGTACCTACTCAGGGAGCTCATCCTGTGAGCCCCGCCTTAGCTATGCCTTCCTCCCTCTTCAGGAAAAGGGACTATTCCTTTCTCTTCTCTCCTCATCATTTGTATAGACCCCTCATAGCTTTTCTGTTCTGCAATAGCAATGGTTTGTTTAGCTGCCTGTTCCCTCCTTTAGATGAGTCCTTGAGGGCTCTCCTGGTCTTCTCTTTCTCTTTACGTCCCTCAGCTATACCACATCATCAGTGCTTCATGAAAGATCATTGTGCAAATGCCTAAATGTACAACATTAAGTTCAAAAGAGACAGCTGTCGGGCAAATACTCTCCAAGTTCTGTGCACCTATGAAAGGGGTCTCCCACCCACCAAAGCCCTGGCCCCAGCATGGCTGCCCTGCTTAGCGTGGAGCAATGATGGATGTAACTGCATATTTTGTCAAGCTCAATTCTTACGAGTCTGGGATGCCTCAAGTTCCAAATGAAGAATTGCAATCTCTGCCAAAACAAATCTTTTCAAAAAGGGGGAAACTCTATTGTGCTGGCCCTCCACCTCAGATTTCTAGTCTGTTATGAAACATAGAGGGGCTCCAAGTCCCCAGCCCCTCTGCTTTGGCCAGTTGTACATGCTAGGTTTCTACAGTATTCTCTGGGGAGGGGGGAAATCTCCTGGCTTTAAAAGTTTGAAGCACACTGACCAATCCAATCTTGTTACCAGCCACCTGTCACTGTTGCCAATATGCAGAGACGGGGATAGGTCCACCAAACTTTATTTGTCAGAAGGCCAGCGATTCTGGAGAACAGTGAGAGTAGCCTCTCCAAGACCATTCTGTTCTTCCATTTCCAAAATCACAGTTTTATACATAAAAGTTCAAAGTAAAGACCACATTAACCTTTATTTTAAATGATAATCAGCATAACTCAGTGACCTAATATAACATTACAATTCAAGTGTTAATCTCCTTAATCAATCCACCCGAACTACTTAAGATAGGCATCTTTAAGGTGGGAGCTAAATTTACAAAACAGTAAGAATGGGAGACAAGGGGTGAAGGTCGGACCAGACTAGCTATCTCAAGTCACCCTAGCCTGTCTGACTCCATCTTATTCTCAAGACACGTGCTTTGGATTTCAACATTTGACTGTTGAAAAAACTGAACCCCCCTAAAAGAAAAGTAGTTTTCCCAACATTACACAAGTCAGCCATAAACTCAGGAGCATATCCTGGGTCCCTGATCTCTTGCCCACCTGAGACCTTGCCCCAGCGCCACTGCCCTGCTTAGGGTGGAGCAATGATGGATATTAACTGCATATCTTGTCAAGCTCAATTCTTATGTGTCTGGAATGCCTCAAATTCCAAATAAAGAATTGCAGTCTCTGCCAAAACAAATCTTTCCAAAGTGGGAATTCTGTAAATTATCAGGTCAATGATTTGCAAGCACAGCACAGTTAAGTACTGTAGTAAGACTGTCCCTCTGTTCTCCAGGATCTCAGCAACGATTTTAAAGAAAAAAATCTCTTGTCCCAGGATAAAATACCTTGTTCTCTATCTACACACTCAGGTTTTCAGAGATGATATTTATAGAATGAATCCCACTGTTGGTCATGAATTCTATTTGCCACAGAGCCAAATTCAGGATATAAAGTGGTTCTGACTTGGGCTCCATCCAAGAGGCTTCAGTTACTTGAATACCAAAAAGACCTTCTTATAATGAGATTTCTGCCTTAGATGCCTAAGGGCAGACACCACAGGAAGCCAGGTATATGAGGCATTCTGGAGAAGAACACAGGAGATTAAGCTCAAGTCTCAACTCTGGTACTTACTCTGAAACTTAAAGCAAGTCAATCACTTTTAAAGGCCTCGGTTTGGTTAACTATTAAGTGGGAATGATGATGCCTTGGTGATCATCTTCAAAGACAGTAAGAATCAGATCAATTGAAATTATGAATGTGAAATTGCTTTATGGACAACCACAGCAAAAACCGTATGTCCCTAAATAGAAGCTAACTACTAATAGGCAGCATTTCTCCTTCTGGGCTTGTTCTTCTGAGTACAGAAGAGAAAAATCTTCCTTTTCCGGGTTCTAGTAATGTTTGCTCCACCTCTCAGCACCCTCAGGTTCCCAGGCAGCCTCCATTGCTAATCACTTTCCAGGAATCAAGACAGGGTTGCTGCGAGAAGTTGGGGAAGCCATTCTCTCACTGGTATTGTCCTCCTCTTCCTTCCCAGGTACAGTGACCAGGTTGGCCAGTTCCAGGTTCTGGGCTGACTGATCAAATTTGAGAAGTCGATTCTCCTCTCTGAGTCTCCATTTCCCAATATATAAAATAAATAAAGAAGGTGGACAGAATGGTATGTAAGTTTAGGAGTAGCAATGTAGTTTACTGCCAAAACAGAGACACTCTTTTTTTTTTTTAAATAAAAAATCTGTGTTATCCGGGCTGGAGTGCACTGGCTCTTCACAGGTACAATCCCTGTGGTGAGATCTGACCTGCTCCATTTCCATCCTGAGCTGGTTCACTCCCTCCATAGAGAACCTGGTGGTGCCTAGCTCATGGGAAGTTATGTATTGATGCCAAACTTAGTGCAGACACCTGAGCTACATAGCACACTACAGCCCAGAACTCCTAGGCTCAAACAATCCCATTGGCTCAGCCCCTGAAGAAGATGGGACTGCAAGTGTGCACCACCATGTCCAGCTAGAGATGCTTAAAGAGTAGAAATACATATTATTAATTATTACACCAAGATGGCCATTGTGAATAGTACTGTTCCAGGCAAACCAGGACATATAAACATAATATGATGCCCTGTGTCAACCTTGGATTGTTTGTTACTGAAAAAGCAAAATGACCTTGAGGGAAAGAAATTTTAGTTCCCTCCGTGTCATCTTAATCCCACTGAATTTTTGACTGATTCTACAAGTTGTTTTTACATTGTTCCTAGTCACCAAGGATATACTCAATATTAAGTTACATATATAAATGAGTCTGCAGACTATAAAGCATTTCTGTGTCTATAGCTGGGGAGGCAAACATGAACAGGTATTAATCTCATTTAAAAGATTTAAAAAAAAAAGTTCCTAGAGAAAGTCAAGGACTTGCCCAAGGTCATGGAGCAAAGGGAAATTCTACCATGTCCTAACTCTTAGGACAGTGTTTGTTCCACTGGGCCATGTTAATAAGGAAGGTGCTGGCTTTCTACAAGTGCAGGCTGGCTTTATGGAAGTCATCTTCCATCCAGAAAGTTTCTTCTCCTTCCTTGGAAATAATACCCAAAGTATAGGTGTATTTTTAGAGTCTGTTGTGAAACTTGTCAGAATTAAAATGGAGTCACTTATGTTAAAAATCCTAAGCCAGGAAAGGCTATGTAGGGAATACCTAATAATGAGAACTTTCACAAAAGACTCTGCCAAAATCACAACTTTGCACAAAGGTCATCACAACCTTACAGAAAAAAATATCTCTATAAGGACATCTGCTGAGCAAATTCCTGTCCAAACTCCAATTAACACCATCCTTGTTGTTAATCCTTATAGCCAATGATAATTATCTCAAAACAACTATGTAATACTTCTCCCTTTTCTTGGGAATACTACTCAGCCATTAAAAAAGATGGAGACTTTACACCTTATTCTTAGTAAAGCATCACAAGAATGAAGGAGCATGAATCCTATGTACTCAGTTCTCATATGAGGATAATTAATGACCTAGTACATGGTGGGGGGTGAGGGAACAGGAGAGCAGAAAGAGAGAGAAGGAGGGAGTGGGGTGGGAGAAGGAAGTGCAGAGAGAGGGAAGGAGGGAGGGAGTGGGGGTCTCTGTGTGTGACACACGTTTTGGGGGCAAGACACAATTCTAGGAGGGACTTTACGTAACAAATGCAATGTGTAACCTGGTTTCTTGTACCCTCAATGAATCCCCAACAACAACAACAAAAAATCTTTGTCTTCCTTTACAGTGCTCTGAATACATGTATAGCTTACTTATGGTGAGCATATTGCCATTATAGTGCCCTATTCACAAATAAACATTACTTTCTTTCATAGAGCTTCTGTTTTTACATAGGCTGGCACCCTAAGCTTATAGCTGAACAACACCTTAAGAATCAACGAAATTTGCAAATGAGAAAACCAAAACCCAGAGAGAACGTCTTGTACAAGATCATGCAGCAAGACCCACATCTAAGTAGAATGCAGATCCCCAAACTCCTCCTTGAGTACTCTTTTAATATTAACTAAACATAAATATACTTACAAAAGTCAACATAATTTATATATCCTCAGTCTCTTTCAAAAACTCATAAATAATCTTTTGATTTCCTAATGTTGAAGAATCTCTGGCTATTCCTGCATCCTTTGGCTTGGAGAAATGAAAATTGAGGTTACTTAAGTGTAAAGCATTGTAACAGCCACTTCTTATTTCTCTTCCCTGCACTTCCAGAGAAGATTAAATTAAATGAAGTTTTCTAATGGGCAAAGCTCCCATAATTCAAAATGTTTACCAGAGTCTGGAGGGCAAACCAGAAGGAGCTTGCCATGCAGGAATGAACTCTTGGAAAGTGAGTAAGAAGCCTTGGTTTTGAGTTCTGGTTCAACTACTTTTTTGCAATACAAACTTGAACAAGTTATCTTCCCTGTCTGGCCTTGGTTTCTTCATCTGTAATATAAAAGAGTTGGATTAGGTAATGTCTAAAAATGTTTCCAGTTCTAACAGTCCATGAGTATCCAAACTCTAACTACAGATGCTTTTGAGTGTGGGACTGATCAAGTTCTTTTCTGACTATTAATCTCACGGGAGCCCAGCCCAGGAGAGGTTTCATAATTACTTCTTGCTGGTGGATATTTCATGCCCCTTTGCCCTCTGCTTCTTTCCTGCTAATTAGCACAAATAACCACCTGTGCCAGCCTTACCAGGAACAGGGGCTGGGCATGCTCTCCAGTACAAACTAGGGGTGTTGAGTTAAATCGGCAGCATTAACCAGGTTGCCTAATTGACTGGCTCCTCATAAATTAATACAGCTCCAGAAAAAATTGCTCAAAGTCTGATCTAGTTTTCTAATTTACTGCCCATGCAGAGATTACCACTGTACATATTTCTCTGAGAAACTGTAACTATAGGCAAAATAATGACTCCGTGACATTCAGTGAAGTCATTGTTTGAGTCTAAATGTTTCTCAAGGTAAGGAAAAACTTTTCTGAAAGACAGCTAAGTACATAGCAATGACTTGTTTCTAATACCCAATAACCCAGCTTGTGATTCTTAGCTAAAGGTTCAGAGACATGATACTCATTATTTAGTGGAAGGCAAAGATGTTTCCACTTGCCCAGGGCTCTCCCTCCTTTCCCTAATCCATGGAAAACTCAGCCTGTGTATTTTGTGGAAGACTGACCCTTCCCACATAGCCAGAGGCAAACAGACATCCAGGGCATGGCCCACCACCGTACCACATATCCCTGGCCACAAGGAAGGGGCCAGAAATGAATGTGTAACCAAAGTTAGTGACCAAATGCTCATCAGGACTTTTTCTACTTTTAAGAGAAGATGATTATTTGTCCCCGGTGGGTTTGCTCAGTTAGTAGAATGTGAGTCTTGTAGGCAAATCTGCAAATCCATGAAGAGAGCTGGACAGAAGAAAACTTGGTGTTATATGAGGCCCTGAGTATAGCCAAGCCTACTCTTAGACTTTCTGCAACTGAGCTACCAAATCATGTCTTTGGTGTAAGTAAGCTTAAGTTAGATTCCTGTCATTTGCAACCTGAAGTGTCCCTGACACGTTAGCTTCTTATTACGTCTTCCCGAGGACCTCTGAATATCTGAGCTGAAAGAACATCTTGTGTGTTCACAATACAAGTCCATTGTATATGGACAGACCAAGAGGATCTGCTCTATGCTATCCAAAAAAGTTACAGGACTAGAAGCCAGATTGCTGAATGAATCTAAAGAGTCCCTCAGAGGTCAATTCAATCCTCCAGTTGATACTTTCAATTCTATGGTGTGAAACACAGAAGGGAAAAAACAACAACAGTCTCTTAACTTAGAGCATCATGCTTTTCAAGAGCCTTAGAAATGCCATATGTCTCTGAGTCTCCCAAAAGTGTTTTGGCCACATCCATGTCATCCTTCTCCACATGGAAGTGATAAAAAACAGTGCTCACTTCATAGAACGATTATAAGCATTACTGAGAAAATACACGTAAAGCAGGTAGCCCAAGGCCTGGCATGCAGCAGCACTTAATAATTGTGGCTATTGCTGTTAATGGGTTGATTTTTTCAAATACCAACCAGAGACAGGATGTTTATAGATAAGAAAGACAAAAAAACCTGAGAGGATAAGGGACTTGCCTAAGGTGGTTAGTGGAAAAAAAATGAGAACCGGCTCCCAGCTAGCATGACGCTTACTTTAAAGTGTATTCCACAGGCCAAGTGGCTGATTCGGCTTGTGTTAACACATTCATTGTTTCTTCTGCTATTCTTTCACATACTCATTAACTCAGCAAATGTTTCTGGAAAGCCACAGGTCTGTTCCAGCCCTGTTGGTGATCAGAGATCCGGGTTCCAGTCCCAGCTCTGCATTAATTCACTATTGAGGCCAAGAGCAAGTGATTTCTCTTTGGGTGTCAGTTTTTTCAAAAGACTGGAAATATGCCTCTAAGGGTCCTTCCATATCAAGCTCCCATGCTAGGAGGACATCAAGATGCACAGTCACGTCCTCGCCCCGGAGAGGCAGCCTGCAGTCAAGCGGGAAAAACAAACATAACTGCTGTGTGCTCGCCCCATTACCATGGGAGTGCAGCACACATCCCCCAAAAAGGTGGGTTGGGATCAAAGGAATTTGATGTCTTCCACATGCCAGGGTTGGCAGGGAAGTCAATCCCGGCATATTCCGGGGACCTTCCCCCAGCCCCAGTCAGATGACAATGAACAAAAACTGCAAATAACGTTGCAGAGCGATCCTTGGGCCCACTGAAATCTATACGGTGTTTTGTTTGGCCCAAAGTACTTTTTAAAAAACTTACGCTAACATTTAACAGCTGGGAAGTTTCTCATTAAAACTCAACTTTCTGACTTTTCTTTAAAAAGCGTAAGATCTAGCAACACGAAGCTGGAATAGTGACAATGGCAAGTAACATCTCAGAGCTTTCTCTTTTGGAAGGAATCCACCTATGCCTTATTAGACCTGAAAGTTTGGGTTATCTTGAGGTGGACTACCCGAATTCAGGGAAAACAACCATGGAGGCTTTTCAGTCATACAAATTTAGAAGTTTTTGTTGGAGAAGGTGAGGGGGAACTGAATGTTTCTTACATGTTTATTATTTTATTTACATAGACACACTGTATATGTATGCACACACAAGTTTCAGTAATTTAAGTTCCTAAACTTAATGCAGAATAGGTACTTAGGCATTTATTTTAGTCTACCTCGGGCTCAGCATGCTTTGATATTTCATTGGGAGAAATGTTTCTAGACCTAGATAAATCCCTAATAAATGTTATCTTCCTTTCCCCTAAGAGTATTTGAGCTGGTGGCTCTGTCCTTAGTAATGCAGCTCACTAAAGAAAAAAGCCCTAACTTACACAGTTTGCTAAATTCTATTTTGTAAGTACTCCTACCATGGCCAAATTCAAGGATGATTTAGCAATTGGCTTGCAACATTTCTGAAATTTTAGTTCTTATAAGCCAGTACAGCAGACTCAGCATACCTGGCCCACCTAATTCCAGAACATGGGAATATAACAATTGTGTGGCTTTTCTCTCAGCCTGAACTCTAGGAAGGAGCTAGAAGTAATATGAAACATACTCCCTGCCCACCTTGGGGGAATTTTGTTCCAGCCCTTTTGGTGATCAGAGATCCAGGTTATCTGATCTCTTTAAGAAGAATCACAGTTCTACCCAACATCTCTACGTAAATGTCTAATAACATTATGAAACTTATTACATCCAAACAGGTTCCTTGGACTTCCTTTGAAAGCTGTACTGAAGCCCCCAAATCCTGCAATCCTAATAAATAAACTTCTACCCCATTCTTGAGCTGAACGTTAAGGAATGGCCCTTGATTCCTCTCTGTTTCTCAACCTCCTTGTCCAATCCAGAAACAAATCTTTGGGCCCACCTCCAAAATTTATTGTTCACTTCCCTGCATCCCACTGCAACAACCCTAATCTAAAATAGTCCATTAACTTTCCCCTAGAACATTTCTCAGCTTCCTTGCCCATTTCTTTACAATCACTTTTCGGAAAAAACAGCCACAGGGATCTTTTAAAGAATATAAATTAGATCATTTACTCCCCTACTTTCCACCATCCAAAGGCTTCCTGCTGAATTTAGCATAAAATTCTAATTCCACATCCTGGACTAAAGGCCCTTCCACTTCTGATCCTTGCCCTTCTATCTGTCTTTGTCATGCCCCTGCCCCTCCCCAGGCCCTCCTATACCCTTCCCAAGCTCTCTAAACTCCCCCAGCTCTTCCGTATCAGAGTGTATCCCCAGCTATTTCTTCTCTGTACCCTACGCACTTGGCATGGCCAACTTCTTCTCATTCTCCCAATAGAGGTGTTCAATGTCACCTCTTCCCCAAAACCTCCCCTGTCTACCTACCTGAAGTAGCTCTCCTTCTCTGGCCAGTAGTTCCCCATTCCATTGGCCTCTTAATTATTAATACATTGTTCTTCATGCTTTCCTCGCACACAGAAATTGTAAATTCCATGGGGACAGAAACCTTATATGCTTTGATTTTGCTCTATGTTTTATAACTAGCACAATACTTAATAAATAGTAAGCATTAGCTAAACATTTGTTAAATGAATGAATGAATAAGCAAATGAACGAATACTAAAATTAAAGGTGGGGTAAGGAGATTTGATGCTTCATAGTTCCTTTCTGGCCTTGTCATTTTAGAAGCCTGTGACTCTGAAAGTATAATTTTGGACTCACTGATGCGGGTCCAGGAGAGAAGTATTCAGAAGGCAGGGAAATGGATGAAGGTGCCACAAGCCTGCAGCACTCAGCAGGTACTCCCTGGAGAAAGTGGTAAATACTTCCCTAAAGGAAGCCTTCAAATGATTTAGCAAATGGCATTTACCATCTTACAAAAGGTTTCCTTTAATCTTCATTTCCATTGCCAACTACTTTTCTACATTTGAGATGTGATTGTGTTGATTCAAACTTGATGGGCACATTTTTCAGGAACATTAAGCTTCTAAAACTGCCTGGTCCTCAAATGCCCTTGGGTACATGTGCAAGATGATTTCCATATTTAATTTGGCACAGATAAACTATAAGAAAAATTTGCCCAGAGGCCATTGATCCCCTACACTGGCTCCATATCTGAAGGAAGGATCTGTTCCACACCTCAGAGAAGACCCTCTGAGGACAGGAAGTGAATCATCTGTGTTCTGCACAGGACTTATCTCAGGTTGGACTGTACTAAATGTGAAACAGATTAAACTGGAACCAAATCGTGACGTATTTTTTTCCCTCCTACTCTGTGGGACATTTCAGAATCTTGGTGTTTTACCCTGAAATTTTCAGACCTGAAGATGTCTTCGAAAATCACCTGTCTGCCCCTGAGCCAGTGTGAGATCGTGGGCCTGAATCCTGGTCAAATGTCCTATGGAAACATACATGCAAGTTGATTTGTTAAAGATAAAATCTACAGTATTCTTTTAATCTTTCTGAGTAATTTGATGATCAGTGTACTAACTTTTTATAATTGAAATATAAAGTTGTAGCAAGTAACCTATAGTGATTTTAGGGTCCTAGAACATTTGAAAGCATCAGTTTAAAATGCTAAAAGAAATCATCACACAATGAAATACGAGACACCATGCCAACTTATAACAAGAGGAGGGCAATGTTCATTTGACTACTAGTAAAGAGCTATTTACTCTTTCAAAATTTATTTGAAAAACAACTAAAAGAACTGATTCTTCTCTTTTTAATGTCTGTAGTTAAGATTTAGAGATGTTCACATGTGATTTTTCAGAAACTTAAAAGTTTGTTGGAGATGGTAGACCCGTAGAAGGAAGCTATTAAACTGTTTTACATGAAGTGCTGGAGACTGGTGAGGAATTATTAACCTAAAAAAAGAAAGAAAGGAGTGTGTGGAGTCTTTTCATCTGTCAAATGATCATTCGGAGCTTAGAGAATAACAGTGTTTCAAGACACAAAAACATTTAAACATCTTGGTGCTTGACAGGCAAACAAGAATCATTTTCCCTACATCTAGTCTAAAAAAAATACAACAGAATCTCTCAAGTTGTAGAAGAATTAGAAACAACACTTCCCCCTTCACAAGTGTCCACAGGCCTCTAGTGTCAAAGACAGAGCATCGAGCCCAGAGTCAGAGCCTTCCACAGTCAAGTAAGCCGGGGAGGCTGCTTTGGAAACTCACACCCGGGATCTTGGAACTTGGAGTGCTCAGGAGTCACCTGGGAGTACTTCTCGCTAAAATACAGTTTCTCGGGCCCTCGAGCAATGCATCTAATTTCATAATTCTGGCATAGCTTCTAAAAATCAGCACTGTAACAAGCACTCTCAGTTTATCCTGCTGCAACTAGAGGGTGGAACAAATGCACCAAAACCCTGCTAGCCTTAAGTAAATCTTTCTTTTTATCTCTTGGTCCCAATTTCACCATTGGTGAAATGAAAATATTGGGCCTGGACCATCTCTAAGTTCCCTTCCTGATTCAGACAATGGAGATTTTATGATTTGGGAACCGGCAGAGCCACTGCCTTGCCTGTGGGCAGCCTTGGAAACCCACACAGGTCGTGTGCTTACAGAAGCATGTAACTGACGCAGGTGCTAGTTCATGGAGATCTCAGTGTGAGCGGTGTGGGGCTCAGGGCTTCCCAGCTGGCTCCTCCTCACTACACACCTGCCTGCCTTCACGCTCCTCCTCATGAAGCCTTGCTCACAGCTACAGGTCCTCAGACTGTGCTTCTCCAACACCCACCTTGACCCCCAGCCATCTGTCAGCTGCAGAAACACCCAGAGAGTGCTGGCTCCTGGGACCCTTCTTCCCGCCTCAGATGGAGAGCCTATCACATCCACTCCCTCAGCTCTCCTACCGGGTGATGCTCCAATTAATTAAACTGAACTACACAGCGACAGCAAAACATGAAAAGAGGTAAGCTCCTTAAAGGTTAGTGACTAAAGGCGGAGGAGATCTTTTTCTCCTTCTTAAGGTATTCTAATGATGACATAAAGAGATTATACAATTTCTCCTTAACATTTACAAATGCTAAAATTGGGAAAGCCAACTGTTAGGGGTTGGCCCATGATGGAGCCTGGAGCTTGTTCCCAGCCTCTGCGTCCCTGCCCACCCCGGATCATGAACCTTCTGGCTCCCTGCAATGCCCTAAAACCATGACTTTCCCTGGCCGACTCCTCCTCCCTGTCATCACCCATCTTTCCCTACTGGGCTCAGGTGCGCTCACTGGGCCCTCGTGAAGGTCAAGGACTTTCACAAACGCCTAACTGCGTCTGCATCCAGACTCTGGGCCTTTCTTTGGCAGCCCCATCTGCTCTGCATCCTAAGCTCTAGCAAGTCAGTCAACTTTGTTTCTTCAACTTCCTCCAATACTCATACTTCTACATCCTTTGCTGGAGGTAAAACTACTGACCTGAGCACAAAATAGATACCAGAAAGTGAGTGTTTGCAGGGGGAAAAGGCAAGTTGCCGAATACTCATTTCTCGAAGTGTAGGGAGGTAGCAATGGATTGTTGGCTGAGAGAGCATGGTCCAGTTGCCTCCGCTCTCATTGGCTGAGAGTATACGGAGCTAGTTACCATGTATTATGATGTATGATATGTTTCAAGGGAAAGAGAAAAGTCATAGAAATTAAGATTATAATCAATCAGTGCTGTTAAGCAGTCTACGCTAGAAATTAACTTCCCTTTTCATTCTTTAGGAGGCAAAGAGCTACTAGTCAGAAAGAGATACCCAGTGCTCCCTGATGTAATATAATTTCAGACAAAGGCAAAGAAAGTTGTCAGTTTCATTAGTTTGTATTTAACATTACAAATGGACTATTAGCAAATGGACTATTTCTGTGAGGTTTTTTGAAACTCTAAAACTATTTTGCAAATATGGCCTGGTGGTTCTTCCATGGGCAATCATTCTCGTTCTGGAAACAGGGCCCTCTTTTTCTCTAGAAGGGTGGTACCCTTTCTCCCCCACTCCCAGTCCTTAACTTCAGGCAGCTGCAGGAATGGGCAAGTGATGAAAGCCAATCAGAGTATTCCCTTCCTTTGGCTACAAGGACTACAGATGAATAACGATCTTTGAGAGATAACCCTGGCACTCTCGAAAAGTTAAAGAAGACATAACTTTTTATTTTCTCAGGGGTTGTTCCCAGGCATGTTGCCACCACAGGAGGTGGGCCTGAGCACAGAACTGCCACAGAAGGAAGCAAAGATGAGAGTCGGAGGGCAGAGGCTGGCTGATGGCAGCTCTGGCACCTAAACTGTCAAGACAGAAACTGATTTTGTCCCCAATAACACTCCCTCCACCATTCTTTTGCTGAAGTCAATTTCAGTTGAACTTTTTCCACTACAACCAAAATAATCCTCCCTTTGCTTCTTTACTACCTAGACCAGCGATTGTCAACTGGTGTGCTCTGTGTAAGGATCCTGGGTGTGCCTCAGAATTTTGTAAAGATCATTAATTAAATTATTTTCAAAAGATGTTCAAAGCACAGTAAGTATATTCTTCTTTTCACTCTTTTTTTTTTTTGATTAACGTAATTGTGCCATGAGAATTTAACTATAGGTTCAAGTGTGTTTTAAATAAAAAATGTTGAAAAACATGGACCTAAACAGTTATCTGGTCTAAGTACCCAGGGGATCATAGAAATGTTCTGTTAGATCTCGGCCAGGTGTGGTAGCTCATGCCTATAATCCCAGCACTCTGGGAGCCCAAGGCCTGTGGATTGCCCTGAGCTCAGAGGTTCGAGACCAGCCTGAGCCAGAGTGAGACCCTCGTCTCTACAAAAAAAAAAAAAAAAAAAAAAAAAGCCGAGCATTGTGGCAGGCACCTATAGTCCCAGCTACCTGGGAGGCTAAGGCAAGAGAATAGGTTAAGCCCAAGAGTTGGAGATTGCTGTGAGCTATGACGCCATGGCACTCTACTGAGGGCCACTGAGACTCTGTCTCAATTTTTAAAAAAATTAAAATTAAAATAAATAAATGTATCTGTTAGATCTATATGATCTAAATCCACACCTACTTGAAATCTCAATCTTGAATTCCCCACGCTACCAAGTCACATTTATGGAGCCCCTACTAAACTCAAAATCCTGCCCTGGGTCTGTGGGAAACCAGAATACTCTTCCTGCTCCCACCGCCCTCCCTCACTGCTAAGGAAACTGAGAGAAGGTCATGGCTAATTATAAAGTCACATAGAAAGAAGTCAGGGCCATTTGTGGGCTATAGGGAGTGTGCCGTGAGAGTCCAGAGGACAGACAGGATCTTCTGGATAAGAATCTGAGAAGGCGTCATAAAGGAGGCCTTCCCAGAGCTGGGCCTTGGTGGCCTGAGAGAGTCACAGCTTAGCTGCAACCACATTCTGCTTCCTGGTTGGCCTAGTACCCAGCCACTTAAACACAACAGGGGTCGGTGCTGACACAGGCCAGGCTCCAGAGCAGCAGGACAGCTGCTGTTTGTTCCTCAGGCTTTACAAATGGATATGTGGGGCCTCAACTGGAAACAGGGCTCAGTCCACCCACAGATGCACTGGGGCATCATAAGACAAGGGTGACCTGCCTACGGATTCAGCTTAAAGCATCCAGGAATCAGCTGGGCATGGTGACTCCCACCTGTAATCCCAGTACTCTGGGAGGCAGAGGCAGATGGATTGCCTGAGCGCAGGAGTTTGAGACTAGCCTGAGCAAGAGTGAGACCTCATCTCTAAAAAATAGCCCAGCATTTGGGTGGGCACCTGTAGTCCCAGCTACATGGGAGGTTGAAGCAAGAGGATCACTTGAGCCCAAGAGTTTGAGGTGGCTGTGAGCTGTGACAGCATGGCATTCTACTGGGGGTGAATGAAGAGACTCTGTCTCAAAAAAAAAAAAAAAATGAAGCATCCAGGGCTCAGGGCGCATTAGTGGACTGTCACAGAGTCACACTACATCAAAGTACCAAAGCTAGCAGGGGCCTTGGGAATGATGAGCTGGCCCATTTGACAGATGAATGACTTGCCCAAGATCACTCCTGCAGAGTCATTCCCAAGGTCCCAAGTTTCCAGGCTCCAGGGCCTGGAATGAGATACAATCATTAGTTCAGTTCCATGCAAGCAGGAGTAAAGAGGAGTCTGGAATTTTTGCCTCACTACCAGTCCTGAACCAAAACTTAGTACCTGTGAAGGATGAGAAACCAGGCAGGGCCTTTGTGTGAGTGAGAAGATTCTGGAATTATATTTTGATAGACGCTGTCTTTTTCTAGATAACTTCCTGTGACTTAACTTACTTCTGCATTTCCCTCTATTTCAAGGTAGGACTGCACCGCTCTTGGGGCTGAGCCATGCAGGCTTGGAGATTTCCATTAGCTCTTTAGGAAAAACCGCCAAAGAAAGCCCTAGCTGGGATGCATGTGGCCCGGAGCTGCTCGTGGGCCCTGGTGAAATGTAGATGCTGGTGAGTGATGGCAGCTTGGGGATGTGGTCTCATTGCTTGCCAAGCCTCGCCTCCAGGGTCTCTGTGATGTAATAAATAGAGAAGTAATTATTCTACATACAAAGTGGATGCCAGGGAACACCTGGGTTCGAAGCCTTTTCCTTATGGTAGGGCGAAGAGGGAGCCACTCTCTATTGTTGGTATTTCCTAATATTCTTTCTCTTGTGTGGTTTTTATCATTCACACCCATGTTCATATGACTTTCCTCAACAACCTTGCAAAGCAGGCAGGTTGGGGCTTTATGAACACCTGTCTCCCAATTGAAGTAACTGAGGTTCAGGGACAGGAAGTGACCTGTCCCCTGTCTAAGAAGGGGCAGAACTCGGGTAGGCAGAGTGAGCCCAGCCAGTCTCTCTGGCGGCCAGCACCCATTTCACAACACGCAAGGGATCTCTCTGGCCCCACTACTAGTCCTGAACTGCAACTAGTGCCAGTGAAGGACGAGAAGCCGGGGCCTTTGTGTGAGGGACAAGTGGGCTGAGGTAGGAGTTTCTTTGTCCTGAGCCATACCTGACACTCACAGCAAAGCTGCTCTTTTTCTAAAACTCTAAGGTCAGTAGCAGGCCTGATTAGAGGTAGCATTACATAGTGGAAACAAGCAATAGGCTCGGGATGACAAACGGATGGGTTTGCTCACACGTTCACTGAGTTCATAAACATTGATCAGGCTTCAGCTGCGGTGCTGTAGATGGACATGAAACCACTTCTGAGACAGGGACTCTGCCTCCCCAACAGGGGAAGAAAGAGTTGTGCAGAAAACAAATGACCACACGCCGTGCCAAGAGCAGGGTTCAGATAAGTATGATGTGGCCCAGAAGCCCACAGGGGGACGATGTGACAAAGCCTCTTTCCCGTGTGATCAAGCTTCTCTAAAGTAGTAGGGACTGTCACAGCTCATCTTTCCCCTCTCTATCAAACAGCATCCTAGGCGCCTCCAGGCTCACCAGCTACTGCTTGCCGAATAAATCCTCCTGGAGGGGTCATGAAAGGGTCTGTAGTGCAGGTGACGGGGCCACATGACTGAGTTTGCAAAGCCCCCAAGCTACCTGCCCTGGGACAAGGACCCCAGACATCAAAGCCTTCCTTTGGATCTGTGCTCAGAATCGGCTGGTCCTAGAGGCTCTCCCACCTGCCACATTTATCTTAAAAGGTGCAGTAAGATCAAGGCTCAGGGAACATCACAGTATCAGGGAACCTCACAGCTGCTCATCCATCAGGGCTTGAACACCTCACCTTGAACAAGAGAGATAAGAGAATAAAATAACGCCTGACACGGCCTTATCACCTGATAATACAACTTCAGTTTTTCCATTAAAATAAGAGAGAGACAGAGTCCTGTACTTTGGCTGATAAAGAGATCACAGGGAACAAAGCTGTTAATTTTTATCTCTGCTGTGCAATAGCACATTTGAGTGAATGCAGTTTATCCAAGAGGGAAAATACTTCTCTGACTGCAGAAGTTGGATACAAATTTTTTTCCCTCCTCACTTTTAGTCTCATATCTTATACACCACTAAACCAGAAATTTTAGTCACAGATGTATTAAACCCAGTGGATCTGGCGATGCTATCACTGCTGATCATGTTATAAATCATTCTTTCTCTCCTTACATTAACCCCATCCTTAGAGGATCTGGTATGGATATTTAGAATACAAGTTAAGGGGCTTGAGCAACTTAACTGCCTTGCTAGACCTCCACACCCCTATCTTTCCTTCCTTCTTTCTTTCTTTTTTTTTTTTTTTTTTTTGATACAGAGTCTCACTTTGTCCCTCTTGGTAGAGTACCGTGGAGTCATAGCTCACAGCAACCTCAAACTCTAGGGCTCAAGTGATTCTCTCACCTCAGCCTTCCAAGCAGCTGAGACTACAGGCACTCGCCCCAATGCCTGGCTATTTTTAGAGACTGGGTCTTATTCCTGCCCAGGCTAGTCTCAAACCTATGAGCTTAGACAATCCACCCGCCTCGGCCTCCCAGAGTGCTAGGATTACAGATGTGAGCCACCTCGCCTGGCTTCACACCCCTGTCTTTAAAAGGAGGAGTGGGACAGCCCCAAATTTAGTATTCCAGGATCCCAAGACTGAAGGGGACACAGCTCTGGTCAGTTTTGATGGCACAGGCAGTCTTTGTAAACATGAGAGTTGCCAGATAACAGCAGAATCAGGCAACCACCATTCCTGTTCTGGGCCTCATGATTTTGGGGACCTGGTTCTGGCCTTCCCCTCTGGGTAAGAAGTCAATGGGGCCACATGAACATGGGTACCTGGAATCCACCTCCCCCTTCCAGACCAAAATCTGGGTACCTGGGATCCTAAAATTCTCTGTGCGAATGGCTCAAAGCCTGCTTCTAGGCCCTGACCCATCTCTGCCCTGGTCTCTTGCCCCCAGAGCAGATTACAGCCCCAGGGTTCACCCCCAAGACTAGAGGGTGTTCCAGAGGTAGGGAATGTGGTTGGCACTGTGCCTCCAAATCCCACTCTTTCTTGCCATCAGGAATACTCGAGGAGAAAAGACTAAGAAGTATTCATCCTTGGGGGTGACCACAACCATCAGTGCCAGGCCACTAATGGTGTGCAGCAGAGCCAGGAAGGGGAAGAGACCGGGAAGTGGCATCAGTAGCCACATCTGTGCTGTTACGTGGTTTGCAAATGCTGGGGGGCACGGGCAATGGCACAGAACAAGAGGTCTGGGAGGGATCCTTACTGGGGAAGGTAGAGAGGGGAAGGAGTCAGTAAGTAGTGAAGCTCTTCCTAAGCAGGAACTCTCTAAGTGAGTGGTTCAAAGACCCCCACAGGCAAACATACCCACGTTCTTTCACCAGCTTGCCTGAGGCCTTACCTCTGCAGGAATGTAATTAATATTTCTTTTTTTTTTCTTTTGATAAGAACTTTTTTTTTTAATTAAATCATAGCTGCATACATTAGTGCAATCAAGGGATACAATGTGCTGGTTTCATATACAATCTGAAATGTTTTCATCAAACTCTTTAACATAGCCTTCATAGCATTGTCATAGTTATTGTATGAAGACATTTGTATTA
>CAUYRH010081806.1:0-37234 GCA_963574655.1 Perodicticus potto
TGCTCAGGCTGGTTGGGAACTCTTGAGCTAAAGCAATCCACGGCCTCCCAGAGCACTAGGATTACAGGTGTGAGCCACCGTGCCCCACTAGAAAATACAAATAAATAAATTAGATTTTAAAATTCTTTCCTAAGAAAACTAAATATTGATTCGATTCAAGTATAAAGAAGTGTTTAAAGCTGTTTATATTTGTGCTATGTTGCCAAACTTGACCGTTTTGCCCCACCAAACACAAAGAATATTCTACCATAGGAAAAAATCTTGAAGATGTGAATAGCTATGGGCCTAGACAAAAACCTAAAAGAGAATCTAAGAATATTGTTTCTCAATCATCTGTTATTATTAACCCATGGTTTCCCCTAAGAATTTTCTATTCTCTTCTGCATCACAGCTAGTTACCCAAAGGAGTATGCAATACCCATGATCTCAGCAAGAAAACATTCAATGCCAACTTTCAGGGACCATCTTTGCTGCTAAGAAATTAGTCTTCTGTTTTTTCCAACTGAGTCTATAAAAGCTTCCAAATCTACATTGGTTATTTTTTGTGGTGAGCAGGAAGTCCCTGCCTTGGAGCTTTGATTAACAGCTCCAGAAAACCTCACTAAAGCTGAGTAGTTGGCCCAAACGGCAGGTAGACAGAGAAAGAATGCTAATGCTATTTTCTAATACTATTGCCTTTCCCCCCTAATATTTAATTACCCTACAACAATTCCTCGATTTTACTTTTTCTCTTCAGTAAGCCCATACTATTACTCTATCACTTTAATCAAATCACAAAGAAAAGGAATCACATTGCTTTTTCTCTTTTATCTTCAGAAGGAAACTAGACTAGAAGAGAGTTCAGAGCTTGATAGTTAATCCATTTCTTGACAAGTTGAGGTCTTTGTAACTACTTCTATATATTGATAATTTCTGGTACAGAAGCCTCATAACCTTAATATTACTTTCTATTTCCGTTAACTGCCCAGTCTTCCACAAAATCCCAGATAAAAACCAAACCAAATAATATATCCTCTTCTGATATTCTTCAGGAAAGTTAAAACCAGGTAAGCCTGATGACTAAAGGAAATGGGGAAATTTTTCTTTCGCTTGATGTACTATATTTGGCTATGGAACATAAGTTTACTATAAGAACTTCAACATCAAGGACATTTCACCAAAGACAGGTTTTTCATTTGAAAATCAAAAATCTGCTCTGTCTTTATTTTTTCTCAGATAACTAATTGAACGTAGTATCATTAGTATCATTAGAAACAGCCCTTCATTTTGTAAATTGTACAGTAGTCTAGGTATGTTGTTATATCCATTTAATAATTTAATCTTGTTACTATGCTTAAGTTACCAAAGAATCAGCATGACTAAGGGTGTGAGATATATTTCTTTATTTGCCCACTCTTCTGGTATTTTTACACTTGTCTCCCTTCTGTGTTATTTTTTATTATCCTAATATTCCTATTATCCTATCCTATCTTCCTTTAACTCATATCCTATCCAATTATGAGTGACAGGATGACAGCTTGAGACTCTGTCTCAAAGAAAAAAAAAAAAAAAACTCTGGTACTGATGGCTCAGAGTCTGCAGCTCAGTGGTTAGGGCACCAGCCACATACACCAAGGCTGTTTGGTTCGAACCTGGCCTGGGCCTGCTAAACAAACAAACAACAACAAAAACAGCCGGGCGTTTGTTCCAGGCACGTGAAGTCCCAGCTACTAGGGAGGATGAGGCAAGAGAGTAGCTGTGAGCTATGATGCCACAGTCCTCTACAGAGGGTGACTAAGTGAGACTCTGTCTCAGAAAAAAAAAAAAAAACCTCAGGTACTGAGTTCAGCTCTCATCACATTTTCAGAAAGTCATTGCTACATTGAGGGCACATGTAAGACAGCTACTAAGTTAATAATACACCTGATAACTTTGTTATATGAAGAATAATTAAAAGAATGTGAATGTTTGACCTAAAGAAAATTTAGTTGAGATGTGGTAACTGCCTGTAAATATGTTAATGGATATTACACAAAGAAGTATTATGTACATTGAATATAATGTATATTTAATAAAGTTAAAATACTTTGTCTTATGAATCATAAGGAGAAAATGTCTACTTAATAAAAAGATGATGCTTGTAAGTAGAAATTTGCCAATAATAAAATATTTTGCCTTATGTAAATAAATGATGCACAGCTTATATAGGAGGGCAGACGACAAGCTTATTAGATGGGTTGTCAGACTTAACGGCTCTATGTTTCCCCCAAAATCCTAATATTCTACAGAATTTGCAAAATATATATTAAATATTCTTCATTTTGTCCTTACCAGCTATACAGATGCTGTGAAAGGAAAGCAATGGAAAAATACAACGACAGCTCAGAATATGGTTTTATCCTGGTGGGTTTCTCTGATCGTCCCGAGCTGGAAATGGTGCTCTTCATAGTCAATTTTACTCTGTATTCAGTGACCGTTCTGGGAAATTCAACCATAATTCTTCTTTGTATATTAGACCCTCGACTTCATACCCCAATGTACTTCTTCCTGGCAAATCTTTCTTTTCTAGATCTCTGCTTCAGTACTAGTTGCATCCCACAGATGCTGGTAAACCTCTGGGGCCCTGATAAGAGTATCAGCTATGCTGGCTGTGTTGTCCAACTTTTCTCTTTCCTTTCTGTCGGGGGAATCGAGTGCATTCTTCTGGCTGTCATGGCATATGACCGTTATGCTGCAATCTGCAAACCTTTGCACTATACGGTCATTATGCACCGCCCGCTGTGCTTAGGACTTGTGGCTGTGGCCTGGGGGAGTGGACTGGTCAATGCCATCGTTATGTCCCCACTAACAATGACCCTCTCCAGATGTGGTCGCCGCAGAGTTAACCATTTCCTCTGTGAAATGCCAGCACTGATCAAGATGGCCTGTGTGGATACTCGTGCAGTGGAAATGCTGGCCTTTGCCTTTGCCATTCTCATTGTCCTACTGCCCCTCACTCTTATTCTTGTCTCCTATGGCTACATTGCTGTAGCCGTGCTGAAAATCAAGTCAGCTGCTGGGCGATGGAAGGCCTTCAATACCTGTAGCTCCCACCTCACAGTGGTCTCCCTGTTTTATGGGAGCATCATCTATATGTATATGCAGCCAGGAAACAGCTCTTCCCAAGACCAAGGCAAGTTTATCACTCCCTTCTACAACCTGGTGACTCCCATGTTGAATCCGCTCATCTATAGTTTAAGGAATAAGGAAGTGAAAGGGGCACTAAAGAAGGTTTTGGGAAAGAAATAATGAACAAGAGATAGGAAATAATGAACTTTATAACTTATATGATAAGTTATACAGTTGAAAATAAAAATAAAATACTAAGCCCTCTGCTAAATGAAACCCTCTTGACCAAAAGGACCCCCCAAATACCTTAGAATTGAGTTCCCAGCCATGACAGGATGGGAAATAAAGGTCTCCTTCTTCCAGAGTATAAACTCATTAATTATTTTTATTAGTTAACAAAGCTCTTGTTAAAGTCTTTTCAAATACATTTATTTTGTGTTTATAATAAGTCCAGCCAACATAGCAAACATTTAAAAAATTTTTTTCTATAAATACACTGAAGTGTATCCAAAGTCAATAGGATTCAGCCATAGCTACACATGCCATGGATAAATCTTAGCAAAATAAAATCAAGTAAAAAGAATTAGGTCTCAGCTCAGCGCCCCGTAGCATACTGGTTACGGCGCCAGCCACATACACCGAGGTGGGTGGGTTCGAACCCTGCTTGGGCCTGCCAACCAACAATGACAACTGTAACAAAAAACAGCCAAGCATTGTGGTGAGCGCCTGTAGTCCCAGCTACTTAGGAGGCTGAGGCAAGAGACTCTCTTAAGCCAAAGTACGAGATTGCTGTGAGCTGTGATGCCACGGCACTCTACCCAGGGCAACAGCTTGAGACTCTGACTCAAAAAAAAAAAAAAAATTAGGTCTCAGGCTGCATCTGTGGCTCAAAGGAGTAGGGCGCCAGTCCCATATGCCAGAGTTGGTGGGTTCAAACACAGCCCCAGTCAAAAACTGCAAAAAAAAAAAAGAATTAGGTCTCAAAAGAAAGATGAAATGACTCTCATATTAATATAAAATAAGTATGGGAGTCTTTGATTTAAAAATATTCTGCATTTTTTTTAAACTATGGCATTTTTATACACTGAAATGACAGGTTTTCTAATTATTATTATATTTATATACTTCCTAGGTATTATATAAGATTGTAAGTTTCTTAATGCCAGAGACATTTATTTTTTTTATTTTTTTATTTTATTTTATTTTATTTTTTATTTTATTTTTATTTTTTTTGCAGTTTTTGGCCGGGGATAGGTTTGAACCCACCACCTCCGGCATATGGCACCGGTGCCTTACTCCTTTGAGCCACAGGCGCCGCCCCATTTATTTTTTTTAATCCCTCTTAGCATCATTCTGGAATTAAGTTGTTACTAAAGTGCCTTGTAGCTAGTAAATGATCAATAATAGCTTGGGGTGATTATTAATTTAACTGATTAATTCTATCTAGAAATTATTTCATTGCTAATTGATGCCACTAATTTTGTCTTTGTTCTTCAAAATTACAAGTGAACCTATCACAATATGCTGTCTCAGTTTAAACTTCCTGTCAAATGTTTTATGCTTTTCTTTATCAGTCAATGTAAACTTTGTGTCAAATGAGAAAAATAGTCATTGAGGAAATTTTTTTCCATGGATTATCAAAAGTCATGCCCAGATTTTTGGAGCAAAACTATTTTTTGTTTTCCTAAATATACATCATAAACTTGAGGGAAATTATGATGAATTCTGCCATACTCTTGCCTAGAGACTGTTTCTGTAGAGGAGCAGCCGGGGTGACACTGTGAGACTCTGTCTCAGAAAAAAAAATAAGATGCCTTACAGGTCTGGTGATTTCCAAAATAACTTCTACTTCCATGCTTCTTCTTTTTGCATTTGTTTAGGAAAATATCAATAGTAATATAATATCATAGAAAGGCACATTTATATTCAAAATACAGAATATTTTACAGAATATTTTCTGGTTTTTTTTTTCTGTTTTGAGACGGAGTCTCACTGTGTCGCCCTCAGTAGAGTGCTGTAGCTTCACAGCTCACAGCAACCTCAAACTCTTGGTTTTAAGCGATTCTCTTGCCTCAGCCTCCCAAGTAGCTGGGGACCACAGGCAACCGCCACAACAGCCGGCTATTTTTGGTTGTAGTTGTCATTGTTGTTTGGCAGGCCCAGGCTGGGTTAGAACCCACCAGCTCCAGTGTACGTGGCTAGCGCCCTAGCCACTAAGCTATAGGCGCCAAACTCAGAATATTTAACTTGAAATAATGTATCCAGAGTATTCCTAAAACTGAGAATAAAAAAATGTTGTTTTGCCACTTGAGGACTAATACCCAGCTAAAATAATTTATAAATATATAACAGAAGAAATATGAATATGTAATGAGTGTCACATCTATTCTAAAATAAAGTATGTGTATTGTTGATCTTACATGATTTCCCTTTTATTCCTGGTATACTCTCTGTAAATATGCTCAGGATTTTCCATGACAAAACTATCTACCCTGTATCTACTGCATTGCCAAAGTAGTTCTTTTGTTGGGCCTCAAAAGTTTTTAGTGTCTTTAGTAATGTCTAAAGATAAATAAATCAAATATCTTTCCACTGGAGTATTTAATTGTATGAAGGGATTTTTTTAAATGGACATTAAAAGGAATGAATCCATAATGTGAGAATATCATTCATCTTTTTTTTTTTTTTTAAGGCAGAGTCTCACTTTGCCACCCTCAGTGGAATAATGTGGTGTCACAGCTCACAGCAACTCTTGGGCTTAAGTGATTCTCTTGCCTCGGCCTCCCAAGCAGCGGGTGCCCGCCACAACACCTGGCTATTTTTAGCGACAAAGTCTCGCTCTGGCTCAGGCTGGTCTCCAACGCTGAGCTCAGGCAATCCACCTGCCTCGGCCTCCCAGAGTACTAGGATTACAGACATGAGCCACCAGGTATGACCATCCAGAATATCATTCATCATTATGAAACTTATTAAAAATAAAAATTATCAGCTTGAGAAGAGAGGAGAATTCAACAAACCTCCACAAAGTCACAGCTAGTCACAGTCATCCTATGGGTGAAATTAAACTCAATTAAATTGATATAAAAATTTCAATTACTTTACCCAACAAATGCAACTAGTGTAACATGGTTTCTTGTACCCTCAATGAATCCCCAACAATTAAAAAAAAAAAATTCAATTAAAAGTATACTTTTAAAGTATAAAAAGTAGTTCTTTTCTCTGGCTTCTTATGAAATGTACCGACATTTCCTTCTTTATTTATTTATTTATTTATTTATTTATTTATTTATTTATTTATTTTTGAGACAGCCTCAAGCTGTCACCCTGGATAGAGTGTTGTGGCATCACAGCTCACAGCAACCTCCACAATTCCTGGGCTCAAGAGAGTCTCCTGCCTCCGCCTCCCAAGTAGCTGGGACCACAGGCGCCCGCCACAGCGTCCGGACACTTTTTGGTTGCAGCCGTCATTGTTGTCTGGCGGCCCGGACTGGATTCAAACCCGCCAGCTCAGGTGTATGTGGCTGGCGCCTCAGCCTATTGAGCCACAGGCGCCGAGCCTCCTTCTTTATTTTTCTTAGAAAGAAAAATAAAAAATTTTGTTTCACTTTGTGTAGTTAATATTTTCTAAAATTCCAGAATTGTTTGGCACTCTGAAAAACAAAAATCTATCTCTACCATCATTTTTAACACTGTCAACTAATGTTATTGCCAATATTGACGTGTATGTTATGAGATTATGAGAGCTTTCTTTAAAAACACTATCTAAAGAGCCCCTTTATAAAGAATCACAGAAGAGTAAAATGAAAAATTTAATTATTCTGTAATATCAAACACATGCTTATCTAAGAAAATAAGAATGTGAAATTCTTTTTTTAATTTTTAATCAGATGATTATTTGTCACACAGATATGTTTATTTTTGTACAAGTGAATAAAACGTAACTTAACATTTTGACAAAATAACTTATAAATTTATTTCACTTACTTGCTAATGAATGTTGGTTATGTCTGCAAATTTGAAATGTTTTACATTGGTAAAATCCTGAATCTCACTTTATTTTTTAAATTAAATCATAACTGTGTACATTAATGCATTTATGGGATACGATGTGCTAATTTTATATACGATTTGGAATGCTTACATCAAACTAAATCCACTTTAAAAGTTACCTCTAAGCTGGGCCTGGTGGTTCATATCATAATCTTAGCTCTGGGAGGCCCAGGCAGGTAGATCATTTGAGGTCAGGAGACCAGCCTCAGCAAGATTGAGACCCTGTCTCTACCAAAAACAGAAAAATTAGCTGGGTGTTTGGGCAGGTGCCTGTAGTCCCAGCTACTGGGGAGCCTAAGGCAAGAGGATTACTTGAACTCAAGGGTTTGAGGTTGCTGTCAGCAAGGCTGAGGCTATAGCACTCTAGCTGGGTGTCACAGCAAGATTCTTGTGTCAAAAAAACAAACAAAAAAGTTGCCTCCTCTTGTCCTAATTCTTTTCAGACAGACCAAATTAATTGTATCAAGGAAGTGAATATCTGTCTATTTGAATACACATATGCAAATTCCTGGTCACAATGGGGTAGAAACCCCAAAAGACCAAAAGACCAAAAACAGGCTCAGCACCTGTGGCTCAACGGGCTAAGGCGCCAGCCACGTACACCTGAGCTGGCAGGTTCCAATCCAGCCCAGCCCGCCAAACAACAATGACGGCTGCAACCAAAAAATGGCCGGGTGTTGTGGCGGGCGCCTGTAGTCCCAGCTACTTGGGAGGTAGAGGCAAGAGACTCTCTTGACCCCAGGAATTGAAGGTTGCTGTGAGCTGTGATGCCATAGCACTCTATCTAGGGTAACAGCTTGAAGCTCTGTCTCAAAAAAAAAAGACCAAAACCAAAAGTAAGGATTTTATCTTACAAAATTCTCTGACAGAGGTGTAATCAACATGTGCTCAAAACTGACTTTCGAGCTTAGTGCCTATACCTCAGTAGCTAGGGCACTAGCCACGTACACTGGAGCTGGCAGGTTCTAACCCAGCCTGTCCCTGCTAACAACAATGACAACTACAACCAAAAAATAGCCAGCCGTTGTGGCCGGTGCCTGTAGTCCCAGCTACTTGGAGGCTGAGGCAAGAGAATCGCTTAAGCTCAAGAGTTTGAGGTTACTGCGAGCTGTGATGTCATAGCGCTCTACTGAAGGTGACATAGAGACTCTGTCTCAAAAAAAAACAAAAAAACTGACTTTCAAAACACAGCAAATGATCTTTGCACATAGCATTAACTTCATTTGATTCAAACACATGATGACCAAACTGCCTAATGCGGGGTGGCGCCTGTGGCTCAGTAGGTGGGGCACCAGCCCCGTATACAGAGGGTGGCGGGTTCAAACCCGGCCCCAGCCAAACTACAAAAAAATAGCCAGGCTTTGCAGTGGGCACCTGTAGTCCCAGCTACTCAGAAGGCTGAGGCAAGAGAATTGCCTAAGCCCAGGAATTGGAGGTTGCTGTGAGCTGGAGGTTGTGTGAAGCCATGGCACTCTACCAAGGGCGATAAAGTGAGACTCTGTTTCTACAAAAAAAAAAAAAAAAATTGCCTAATGCTTAAACACTATTTACAAAAGAATATACATAGGTTATATGCGTATGCTATTTTATATGAGGGTCTTGAGCATCTGTGGATGCTCAGGGAGGGTCCTGAAACCAATCCCTCATGGCTACTAAGGGATGACTATACTGTGTTCATACATCAAAAAAAAATCAGTATTGGGGAATTTCAATACTTTCCAGATTAATTCAATGAAGTATTATTCAAAATCAATTTAAATATCTTTTTATCCCCATAGATTCATTCTATAATTACTTTTTTTTTTTTGAGACGGAGTCTCACTATGTTGCCCTCATGGTAGAGTGCTGTATTGTCATAGCTCACAGCAACCTCCAACTCTTGGGATTAAGCGATTCTCTTGCCTCAGCCTCCCAAGTAGCTGGGACTACAGGCACCCTCCACACCACCCAACACCCAGTTGTACTTGTCATTGTTGTTTTAGAAGGCCCAGGCGGGGCTTGAACCAGCCAGCCTAGGTGTATTTTGCTGGTGCCATAACCACTGAGCTATGGGCGCCAAGCCACAATGATTACTTTTTGAAGACCTAACACTATGCTTACAACTGACGATACAAAGCATGAATAATATATGAGCCATTAAACACAGGCAATACTATTTGGTATAATTAGAAAAATATATTAATAAGTTATTGCAATACATTGATAGTTCAAGGGCAGCAAAGTTGGAATTTATTCAGTCTATGAATGTCTACTATACACATTTTACTGCAGAATGAACAGTTATGCAGAAGATCTCAAATTATAAGCATTTCTGAAAGAAATAAAAATTCATAGAGCATGAAATAGCATAGTGTACAGAAAATGTGATGTTGCTAGAGAATAAATTGTTAGAGTATGATGAGCAAAAAGGCTAGAGATGTAGGCAGTGATCTGATTATGAAATGACACACAGCTATATGAAATTCTAAAGAGCAATACAAATCTGTGCTGTTTTACATTTGCATACCAATGTTTCTATTCACCTTCCTTCAGTTTAAATGGAAAGTTAGCTGGGTACTGTGGCATACTGATAGTTCCAGGTACTTTAGAGTCTGAAGTGAGAAGATGACTTGAGTCCAGGAATTAGAGTCCAGCCCGGCTCCATTCTGTTACTGAAGGATTCTACTGTATTTCTCAGATCTTTGAGGGCTGCAAGTTCTTGCCTCAATGTATCAAAATCTTTGGTGATTTTTGTCTTTGAATTCGTTGAATTCTTGAGCCATCTTTTGAATTACTCCTTGAAATTCTAATTCCATCTTTACCTCCATTCTGTTGATCTTTATTTGCTATCCAAATTCTGAACTCAATTTCTGACATCTCAACCATTTGTTTATTAATGGAATCTTGTACTGTGTTTGCCATATCGTTCCTTGGAGGAGTTGATTATTCACGTTGCCAGAGTTATTCCACTGATCTGCTTCATTATTGTTTTTCACCATTGACTAGATGGGCAGGTAAGGTGAAATTGGATTGGGAGTTCCTGGAGTTGTGGTTAACCAGTCCTTTGTCAAGGATCTAGGACTGATGACTGCAGCTTTTCCCCCTATAGCTTTGCAAAAGACCCATACAGTATTACAGTCTGAGGCTGAGGAAACCTGCTTGGTGTAGTGGAGTTGGGTGGCTCTGTCTTGTATTCAGCTGGTTCTTGTCCAATCCTAGTGGATCAGTGACTCTGGTGAAGTCTTAGCTGTCGAGAAATACAAGCAACTATGACTCCCCACTCTTCATGGACAACAACTGTAAGAGGAATATCAACCCCTCCCATTACCATACAACCAGGATACCACCCGAGAGTGTCCTTGGGTGTTTGGCCCAGGTTAGGAGTTCCAAACCAATTGACCCAGTCAGTACAAACTCTCAAGTGGGAGAGTTCGAAAGGTCTCTGGCAACTAGATGGCAGAGGTCTACTGGCTGCTCAAATTTGGCTCACTCCAGTGCTTTGTGGAGTCAGAAAGGCCCACCCAGTAGCAGAGTTGGACCAGGGGGCCTTATCTCTTTCTCTACTTTTCTCCTCTTTCACGCCGAGTCACTGGTGACCCCACAGGGCTGAGGTCCTGTTCCCTCCAATAAGCAGATGAGCCAGGGTTATGCGCTTATCAGAGTCAAAGGAAGATCAATGCCCCCGCAGCTGGCCACTACCCTCTTCCACCAGCTGGCTGGGGGAGCTGAGGCCTGCCTGCCTCAGGTACTCAATAGCCACTGGCAATTGTTCCACTTGGACTCAATCTTATCCTGAGGGCAACAAGTCAGCAAATGCTTTTCTCCCTCAGCCACTGTGCCTTTGCCCAAGCCGCTCTGCAGCACCAGTATCCCTATAGTGTGAGTTCTGGTTTTCTTTGGCAGTCCTCAGAGTTGGGAAGGTGTCTCTCTAAGATTAGGCCCCAGCAGGAATGCTCTATTATTGCTGAATCTTTGTGAGAAGTGACCCTGTATAGCTCCCAGGTGACTGCCACAGCCAGGGAGTTCTGGCTATAGGAGCAGCTCCACGAGCCCAGGCCACATGGATTCAGGAGTAGAACTATGTGATGCTGCACACAGTTCTGGCAGTGCCTGACACTTGGCGACTTCGGCAAGAAGAGCACTGAGCTCACAACTCTGGCCAGGCAGGGCATGGCATGGAGGCTCCTGCAGGGTGGAACGCAGGATGTACAGCTCTAGCAGGGTGGGAGGCGAGTCTCTAGCCAGACAGGGTGAGAGATGCTTGGTCTGGCAGGGTGGAGGGTGCTGCTTGTGTGCCTCCTCCCGCAGGCTCTGCATGGGCTAGGCTTCTGGTTCATCAGGCAAGGAGGGAAGGGTGGACTGGAAGTTCACAGCGGAAGGGAAAAACATTAGTTTAATTTTTCTTCCTGGCAAGAGGGTGCTCAGGGTCACAACAGGGTCCCTCTGGGGAAGTAAACTCCACTTCCTACAGCTCTCACCTGTGGGGTGAGACAAAAGGCCCTCAGTTCACCGCTTGCCTGTAGAAAACCTACAGGAGCAAACAGAAAAAAAGAGAGAGAGAGAAAAAGAAAAAAAAAAAAAAACCACACAACTTTCTTGGGGGAGGGGACAAACATTTTTCCTTTGGGATGAATTTTGTACCTGAAGTTTGCTTTCTTGGAGTCGCAGCTTGCCTCAGCAGAGATGACCTGCAGTTATCACTCTTCTCTCTCAGCTCAGCTCCCAGTCTTCATCTTAATTGGGTACATTCTGGACATTATCCTTCTCTCTGGATGGGAGCTTCTGTCACTGGCTGGCTCCAGCCAGCCATCTTTCCCCTCTCCCTAGAACCACCTCTTGACCCAGGGCCTGGCCCAGCCCCACCAGCACACAGTCACACATGCACACTCAGACATACACACAGACATTTGCACCCATGAACACAAACATGCACACACACACTCACAATGCCTTGAACATGCTTACATCCATTTTTCCACACATTCACACAAGCAGACGTGGCCACATCTTTTCTAAACTCACACCTCTTACTCATGCACACACTTATACACACATTAACACAGGCACAAACAGCACCTCCATAGTTGACCCCCCCTTCTCTGACCCCGTCCTTAAGTTGACCTCAGTTTCACAGACTGGACATGCACCACATACACATGTCAGTGCAATGGGCCTGGTTCCTGGTGGTGCCTACCTCCGTGTGTTGCCCAGTCTGTGACAGTCCCTACCGTCCTTTGCACTCACAGGACAGCCCACCACCACCACTACCCCAGCTTAAGGGTCCTTGGAGGAAACTCTCAGTCAGATTGGGGCACCTGGTGACTTCACCTTGTTTGGGGGGCAATTATAGGGCTTTCTCAGCTGTCCCTTGGAGCTGGAACAGCTGCGCAAGGCATCGCCCAGGACAGGGCCTGGCACAGGTACTTAGGAATCCTAAGAGGGGTGAAGAACAGATGAAGTATGAAGCCAGGTATGGCTGGGAGGGAGCGTGCGGAGGCAGGAGAGGAGGGGCAACAGACAGACAGACATGGGCTCGGTGCTGTGAGCAGCGTGTGACAAGAGGTGGTAGGATATTTATTACCCTAAAGGGAGAGGGGGACCTTGGTTCAGGATCCTGTCCACATGGGCAGCACCCCACTTCAGGGCAGGGAGAGTTGCCCCACCTGAGAGGGAGGCAGAGCAGAGAGGAGGCAGGGAGGTGAGGAGAGGCAGGGGCATGATGCCGGCCAGGCTCCAGTGCCCGAGGGCAGCACTGCCAGGCAAGGCCCATCCGGAAGAGTCTTTGCCACTCACTAGTGGATGGCCTGACTGACCTCAGCTTGGTGGCCAGAGAGGGATGACAGTGGAGGAGACGAAGGGGCTGAGATTCACATTGGGACCGTGAGGGCCATGGGTGCTGAGAGAGCCTTGTCCACGTCACTGCGCCCAGTGGAGCCCTCCAGGAAGGGCATTCTCGGTAGATGAACCGTAAGATAGCAGGGAAGCCAGCCACAGTGTCTCCTGGCAAGTTTGGTAAGCTTGTCCCTAAGATAAATTTCATTCAAAAGGAACATAGACAGCTACAGAATGTGATCATTTTACAAAGAGGTGGCCAACACGTGGAGAATATTTTGTAAATATTTTTAAATGTATAATGAATATTTTGTAAATAAAGTATATTTCTCTACCTTTTCCTCATTTTCCCTATGTATGGTGACTTTGTGGGCAACTTTTAGGATACCCTGTATGGACTGATGCTTACAATGCCACAGCTTCTTTTTCCCTTCCAAAGTATTATGTCTCTCCTAGTTTAATATAAGCCATAGGCACATACTTCATGAGTGTCATCTATAACTTTTATTTATACCTAAGAAAAAATTGAGCTTTTTGAGAAAACACATCACTAAGAATCCAGCTTTGGATGGTGGGGGAGGGCTTTCTGCTTAGTCCCAAATTGCTTTGGCCATAAATAGATTTCAGTGTAAAAAATTGGGACAGCCTGTTCAGGGTGAGACAGGAGGGGAGATCTACAGAGCCATTGGGAACTGAGTGACCGTTTCCCCAGGTAGGACCAGGGGTGGTTGGAGTATGTGATGCCTCGGTGCTGCCCAGACAGAGCTTCCACTTGGGGTCTGAGCAACATGGGGGATCTAGGAGCAAGACAGAGGCTGCCTGGGTATGGAGCCCCCATCTCCACACACCACTGGTGCTGTCACACTCACTTGGCCCTAGCAAGAATCCTGGATGACGCCATTGCTGGAAAGTTAGCATGGTTTCACCATTGCTCACCTCAGCCTTCCTTTGCCGTCTCTTTTAGGCACCTACACAGGAAGTGGTAAGTAATGCAAGTGGTAAACATTTGTATATTGTCCCCCCACCACCCGTCCTTCCCACTAGCGAGCAAACTCCACGTGGAAAAAAGGCCAAGACTGTTGTACGTGCTGGTGTATCTCCCAAACCTAACAGTCTGGGGCACACAGAGTTTTGGTCTGTTGAATGAATCCATTGGCATATAACTATCTATATTTGGATTAAATCTATATAAATCTTTGAGGAATGTACATCTGGACACAAAAGCAAATAACCCATTTTCACTCTTTCTTTTTGGGCTCTATTTGGAAGAAACTATTTAGGAATCGCTCAAAGTTTTCATTTAGTTGGCTCTGATTTAAAGGATATAAGATCTGAAAAAATAAAAATGGCCCAAGTGAGAACTAATTGTTTCCTCTTTTTGTTGTTGTTGGTTTTTGTTAGTTTGCTCACAAAACCAAATTTTCAACACCTCTCAAAAAACTCAGTCTTCTCATGGAACTGATCGTCCTGTGTATTGCGCTCCTGGTGAGGGCGTGTCCTTGTCTTGCCAGCCGGTCTCTTTCCAGGGCCGTCGTGAGCCCTCCAACTTGATGGCCATGAGGGCTTTTCCCTACAGTTGATTAGACAGACCCATCTGCACACATTCTGGTTCACAAACATGTTATCTTCTCTCACTGAGTAGCGGTGTTGGTGTCCCACTGTCAGCATGAGGGGGTACAACAGGCGGAGCAACAGGCCACTGCAGATGCCCCGTCCTGATTCCCATCGTGTGAGGGTGACCTTATATAGCAAATGGGACTTCGCAGATGTGAATAAGGATTTTAAGATGGAGAGAGTGAGCTGGGTTATCCGGGTGGCCCAGTGTAATCACAAGGACAGTTATAAGAGAGGCAGAGAGAAAAAGTCAGGTGAAGATGCAGGCAGAAGGGAGAGAGGGAGAGTGGGAGAGGGGAGGAGAGGAAAGGAGGGGAGAGGAGAAGGGGAACTGGAAAGGAGGGTGCCGGGAGGGGAAGAATTGAGGGACAGTGCGGGACACACACCAGTGGTCCTAAAGATAGATGAAGGGCCTGAGCCATGGAGTCCAGGGGGTCTCACACACTGGAAAAGTGAGGACAAATATTCTCCCCTGGAGCCTCCAGAAGGCTCTCCCAGCCCATCTCCAGAACCGTGAGACTGTATCTGTGCCATTTCAGCCACTGGGTTTGTGTAAATGAAATAGCAGCACCTGGAAAGTGATGTGGGAGGGGGGAGGGTGAGCGGATTCTTGCAGAAACACTGAAGCACCGTTCAGATCTGACAAACGCGTAGGGAACGCCTGACAAATCCCGCACGGAGCTCCCCTGCCAGTGGCCTGCACACCCTCCCCGAGGGGACGCCTCTGCAGGTCATCTGATCAAGGCCAGTATCCTCACTGTAGTGGGAATCTCCAGGGCCCTTTCTCAAGGGCATTCACAGTTTTTGAAGTTATGTTCGGTTTATTCTTTAGCTATGAAAGAAGTCTAGGCTTATTTTCAAAAATGTAAAAGTACAAAAAAGTTTAAGGAAAAAACTGGAAAGGATCGATAATCCCACAATAAAGAGAGAATCTTTTCTTATATGTTGATTGATCTCCTTCCGGGCTCTGTTCTACACAAGCCTCACAAACATGCCTGGGGCCCCGTGTGTGGTTCTCAGGAGGTCCCCACGTTGGCCCCGTGCCCTGCTCACTCGCCACCTCCCGCCCCACCTCTCCCGGGGCTCTAACCCGTGGGAAGGACTGGCTCTCTCTCCAGACACCCTGTGACTTCTAGGGCGCCAAGGACACTGCAGGGCATCGCAGTCACTGCCATCGCAGACAAGCTCACTTCCCTCGCCAAGGAGCCCCTAAAACAGCCCAAATGCTACAAGGACCAAAAAGAACCAAGCCCTCTTTGGGCCATACTAAGTCATAGCCCAATTTTCTCTCCTTGGGAAAGGAAAAAGTACTTTTCCCCAACCTCTTTTTGAACACTGTCATCTTTCTTTCTTTTTTGTTTTTAAACACTGTCATCTTTCTTTGGAAAAATAGCCCCCTAAATTTTAGCCTGCACTTTTCCCTCCCCAAATTACCTCCTCAGGGACCTTGTAATGACAAAGAGTCATAACCAATCCAGAACGCCCACTGCTAGCTCCACCCCAATCTCTTCTTTTTAAAATTCTATGTTTAATTGACAAGGAATAATTGTATATATTTATAGGGCACAGTGAAATATTTTGATATATAGTGTATATACATTATGAAAAGACTCAATCAAGCTAATTACCATATCTATCATCTCACATACTTTTTTTGTTGTGCAAACATTTAAAATTTGCTCTCTTAGTAACCTGTAAATAGAATTACATTATTAACTATAGTCACCACGCTGCGCAATAGATTTCAAAGCCTTCCTCCTTCTGTTTTGCTGAAACTTTGTGACCTTTGCCAACATCTCCTCATATCCCCCCAACTCCCAGACCCTGACACCCCCATTCTACTCTCCACTTTCATGAGTTTGACTTCTTTACGTTGCACTTGGAAGTGAGGACATGTGGCATTTGTCTTTCGGGGCCTGGCTTACATCACTTAATGAAATGTCCTCCAGCTTCCCCCATGTTGTCACAAGTGACAGGATTTCCTTCTGTCCCAAGGGTGGACGGCATTCTGTTGTGCATGGAAACCGCGCACACCGTCTTCATTGCTTACCTGCTGGTGCACATTGAGGTGGTTTTTACATGTTGACCGCAGGGAACAGGGGAGAGCAGACACCTCTTCCCCACCTGAGCTCGATTCCTTCGCATACGTGCCCAGGAGTGGACCGCACAGCCAATCCCGCTGTAGGCTTCGAATCAACGTGTGTGAGCATGTTACATAATTGCAATCTTTTAATAAGTAAAATTTTATATATCCATTGTTTCATGTCACTTGGGAATGTTATGAGTATCTCTACATTAAAGTTGGGGCACATTTGTAACTTGCTGCACCATTGCCGTTGCATTAACAGGCCGTGATTCATTTCTCCTTCCAGGGCATTTAGGTACTTTGCATATTTTTCCATTTAAAATAATCCTGCAGGGAATGTCTTTCCATATTGACCTTTGCTATTTGCCTTAGAGTGAAATTACTGAGTCAGGCGTTTACATTTTAAGCCATAACCCTGCTTATAGAATAAAAAGCTTAAGCACAATAGGGAATTTCCAAGCAAAGCATGAGCAGTTGTCCTTTGGGGGCTGTGGCAGTTTCCGCGGAGTCACAGCAGGCGGGCGGCCTCCTACACACTTACCCCTCTCTACGTACTACATATGGTACATGTATCTCGGAAATGCTCTTGTTCCAGCCCGGCAGCTTTAGCCTGCAGCTCCTCCACCTTCTGCTTGGAGAATTCTGTCACTAGTCGGGCGAGACATCGCATGGGACTGCTGCGAGGGGAGACAGTTCCCAGTGACGCCGCCATCGAGTGCGCCCACAAGGGGCCGTTGGGGGCCGCCTGGGTGAATGCTCGGCTCTGCAGCCGCACACAGCTGACCATCAGTCTATTATTTACCCAATCTTGGGATTCGGCCCAGATGCATTCAGTTGCTAAAAATGTTACGGCGCCCATTGACAGCTTTTAGGCAAGAAAATGTGCATCCCCTCTGTGATTTCAGGAAGAGCCTTTGTGTCTATGAAACAGGATGCAGAGTCCAGAGCAACTGGGCGACCGTGCAACGTTCAAGTCCCCGACATTAGGCCCATCACGTGATTCTTCTCACAGCTGCCTCTTCGTGGGATGTGTACAAATTATTGCATCGTTCTGAACTGGGAAACCTCGTGTTGTCTGCACCCGGAACTCAGTGGGAATTTTCACCCCACGTTCGAGAATGTCAAGCAATACCAGGACAGGGCTATGGCAGTGTGAGCGCCGCAAGTGCTGACTCCGTGAGGTCCAGCTACCAAAGGATTCGTTTGTTTTGTTCAGTAAATATTCATTGAGCACAGGGCCTGTGGGAGACGCAGTGGGGAAAGCCCCGGCACAGTTCTGCCCGACGCATTAGGCTTCCCGTCACGGACGCTGGGGCACTCGATCAACCGCAGGGTCAGGGCCTTTCTTGAGTGGAAAGACTATTGCTATGAATCTTTATAATAAAGTCCTGTAGAAACAGCAGCGAGAGCCTATTTCTGACAGTCCAACTCTCGGGCCTACATTTCCCGCACAGCACACCTTAAACTCGCCCTTGTTCAGCCCCGTCCCAAGTTTCCCTTCGATCTGAAATGCCAACCTGCACCTTTCCTGGCCTGCAGCCGGTCCTTCCAGGTATGTCTACAGCACTTTTTAGGTGGAGTCATGTCCAAGGCCTCTTTCATCGTGCACTGCACACATGCCTGACGGTATCACTACGTTGGGACACGACGCTGCCACTTCATGGGTGCACATCTAGCTTCTTCTCCAGACACGGTCTGGCTGGGGACTGGGACGTCTGCCATTAAGGCATAGAGCCTGCTGGTTGGATGAACGAATTCATAAATAAATAAATGCAAATCTGACGGTGCATGCTTTAGTCTCACACACACACACACACAAGATTGTCTGTGCTGTTATTAACAGAAAATGAGCATTGAGTTGTTTTTCCAGTAGGATACTCTTGTGTGGCCCAGGTCTGCCTTAGGAACAGCAAGACCAGTCTGTATTTAGTAAGACGGCTGGAGGCAGAGATGGAACCTGTGCCCGTGAAGCTGAGGAAGCCCATGGCTTGTAATGTGCTTGGATCTGTAAGCCTACTCACTGCCCACCTGGTGACAAGTGGGACCCAGGAAAATAGTCACATGGGACCCAGCCCTGTCACAGTTTACAAATACGGACTGTTATTACATATGACCTGTATATTACCTGGGCCCTCTACCCTCTGGAGATCCGGTTGAACATAACCCCAACCCCAGTCCCCCAGCCTGTGACAGGCTGACACCCTCACTGTCACACCTGTGTCCTCCCATGGGTGAGACCTTGGTGATTTTGACTTTCTCCTACTTCAAGTGTTCACTAGAGTTTGATGATTGCCTCCCTCAAATTTCCCAACCGACAGGACTCTTCTTTAATGTAAATAAAATCAGGATGATTATTGGGAAACAATTAGTATTTCTTTTTTTTTGTTGCAGTTTTTTTGGCCAGGGCTGGGTTTTTAAACCCACCACCTCTGGCATATGGGGCCGGCGCCCTGCTGCTTTGAGCCACAGGCGCCACCCGGCAATTAGTATTTCTGTGCTTACATAGTTAGATCTTCTTCTTTTTTTTGCAGTTTTTGGCCGGGACTGGGCCTGAACCTCCCACCTCCGGCATATGGAGTCGGCGCCCTACTCCTTTGAGCCACAGGCGCCGCCCAATAGTTAGATCTTCTTGGGCAAAAAGTGCTGGCAACCTGGGCTAACGCAGGTTTGAAAGGCAATTTCCAGCTGAAATTCCTTTCACTTGGAAGTAAAAGACAAGCGCTCTTGGAGAGACTGATAGCTCTGCCTCCCTGGAGACAGGCGCTGTGTCCCTTGGTGGATGGAACTGCAGACCTTCTCTTTCTCTCCCCAGGGAACATTCTTCTACCTTTCAAAACAGAGCTCTCCCTCCATCTGGGGTGGGAGGAGGAAGAGCAGCTTTCCCAGCAACTTCCGCATCAGCTCCACGGCTTACGATGCTGGAGGCCTTCTCCTGTGGTCCAAAGTGTGTATGTCTGAGTCTCTGGGCCTCGCCCCGAGGGAGAGTGATGCCAGGGGGGCTGGCATGATGGTAGCTGCGTGAGTAATTAAAAATCTCTCTGATCTAGAAACCTTGTATTTTTTGTCAGAATAAATAACCGTATAAAATGTAATGACAATGTTATATGTGACATGGAATGACAACTCCCACCGTTTGTAGTTTTACTGAGAAGAGACCTCTCAGTATGAGCCTCATTATTTCATAGGTAAATACTTTGGAATCAGGTGGAGGACTGTGTAAAGAAGAAAGCAGGAAAGAAATCGTCAGCATCTCTGTGAACCTGCTGTGTGGTATTGTGTCAAATCTAAGATGCCCACGGCTGTCAGAGGTGCCAGATACCATGCACCACGAAGAAAGAGAGGAAAAGGCTGCCAATTAAACCCTGATATATCTATGTCCCATACTTCTGACTTTTTGTGTATTGAAAGAGTTCTTTTAGCCTTGTTTCCATGTAGATGTTTAAACTCTGACAGATTTCTTTTCAAGTTGGCGTTTCAATGTTCACGCTGCTGACACAGCATTTTTTAATGCTTGAAATGATTGCAGTTGCACCTCACAAATGTGCCACCAATGACAAGAATACCCGAGCTGTTGTTGTGCCAACAGAGAGTGCAGAAAGCATCAGCTATAAGGGGCCTTCCAGTGTCAAATATAACGAAATGCGAAAACGTGTGCCCTTCGAATCAATTCGGTCTGGTTTCTGAGATAGTCTTATTCTAGGGAGAAGACATAGATGTATAAATTGACTAAAATTATTTCAATGAAAATTTGATGAAAAGCGTGCTTTAATCACCATTAATGATAACAATGAATGTTTTTAATGTGACTTGGGTCCACTTCTAAATTTTCCTTTCTCTCAAAATTCTCAACAGATGATTAATGATGAGAAAAGACTTAAACATATGAAAAATACATAGGCTGGAAAACAGAGAACAGTACGTAAGTGTGAACCTGGAGACCTTCCCTCAACTTGGAGGACTTGATGGGACAGACAAGCAGATGCTCCTCAAAGTACGGCCGGGTCGCATCCTGATGAACCTGTCCTACGTGGAAAATGCCTTGACTACCCCAACCTACCAAACACGACACCTGCTCCCAGCCCACCTTCCGCGTGCTCAGAGCACTTACATTAGTCTCTAATCAGCAAAATCATCTAACACAAAGCCTATTTTGTGACAAAGTGCCGAATATCTCAGGCAATTTATTGAATACTGTAAGTGAAAAACAGGATGGTTGTTTGGGTGCACAAAGTAGGGTTTCTACAGAAAGTTATTAAGTCGAACCGTTGTAAGTCAGGGACCATCGAAGGGGCTGACCCCGAGGGCCAGAGGGCAGCCGAGCCGGGGGACAGGCCTGTAACCACAGCAAGGGCTCTGGGGTCCTCACGCCAAGTGCTGGCTCCTAGACATCCCTGAGGCACAAGTGGGGCCACCCCAGAGAATGGAGCCTGAACCCCACATAGGGAAAAGACTTCTCCAGAAGGCCCAACACTACACTCTGTGGCCCAGAACCCAAAATGAGCACTCTAAGTTTTGAAAGGAAAATGCACATCTGATTTACTCACCGTTATATCTCCCGAACCCGGTCAGAAGGAGGGACAGCGCAGGTACTTGGGTGCTGGTTGAATTCATTCATTTCATACATCTTTATTGTGAGCCCACAAAGGGACAAACCATGGTTGAGGTGCTGGACATATGGGAATGAACCGACGTCAGAGTCCCCCGATGCGGGGTTGTCATTCTAAGAGCGACCACAGACAGACAAATGTGTCGTGAGTCAAGTGAGGAGTGCCGGGCGGGACAGGGGAGCAGGGGAGGGAGGGAGAGTTTGGGACGAAGTTGGCATGCATTGAATGAGATGGTCAGGACTGAGGCTCTCGTGTTACTGTGGTTACTGTGGCGCAGGGGATGAGTCACACGGACGCCTGAGGGCACAGCACTGAGGAAAAAGGGAAGAGCAAGGCCAAGGCCCTGAACGCACACACAGCTGGACGCACCAATGAATGTAAGGGACAACTTTCTTAGTCATCCAGACACAACTTCCCAACACCTACTTCTCCTAAGTCTAAGACATGAACACATCGTCTCTGAATGAAGTGCCCCCCAGCCCCTATTCTGGCCAAATGCCCTCTTTCCTGAGTGAGAGTGGAAGAGAGAATCATTTTATACCAGATGTAGAAAAAGACCAAGAAGTTCAAGAGAAGGGCATGATCCTGGTGAATTAGAACAAACGCCTCCTAAGAAGTGGCCTTGCTCCAAGGAGCAGGAGAGAATTATCTTCAAAGTGCTTTTCCACACTCGATTTTTACTCTTGACATGACAGCGGAGACGAGGCAGTTCTGGAAAGAGAACATCAGCCCGAGGTCAGCGAAAATTGCTTTCGGTGGAAAAGCTATTACCAAATTTTAAAACACAATAAAAGAGTTTAATAAGGTATCTAGTTGCAAAATAAATCTATAAAAATCAATAGCTTTGTTTTACACCAATAATAACCTGGCAGAAAATGTAATGGGAGGAAAATTCCACACACAATCGCAACAATAAATATGAAATACAAGGGAACAATCCCCAGGAGGTGTGCAGAGGTCCTAGATGAACACTTTAAAATTTACTCTCAGGGAGCAGAAGACATAACATGTTCATTAAAGGGAACAATTGATATCATGGTTTCTATTGTCCCCGTTGCAATTCCCATTACACTTATATTAATTTGCTCTGCTGTCTGTATTCCCCACCATGCTGTAAAATTAATGATGACAAAGATGGTTTCATCCCTCGCTGTGTACAGAGCCACGTTCCTGGTACACAGCAGGTGCTCGTTAAGGATTGGTGGGTTTACTGAGCGAAGGTGAGATAACCAACCACAGAGCCAAGCTGTTTTAAAGGGACATCCAGAGAATACAGGATTGAACCCTGAAATCCAAAAGGATGGTTTTAAAACACAGTAGTCCTAAGACCATTGGGGGTTTAATTCTGTCAATGTGGTGTTTCTGGAGACGAAAAGATAATGTAACTCTCAGCCCATTTAGACACAGTCCTTGGACTTTAGAAAAATGGCACTTCCAAGGGAAATTACCATTCCTATGAAGCGGTGGTAGCCGGAAAGCCACCTCTGACTTGCCTTAGCCGTCCTGACGGCCAACAAGGCCCCTTCCCGTATTTCCGAGGTTTCTTGGAGAACAGCAATGCCTCCAGGACTTCCTGTGCTGATCACATGGGCAAAGCGTGGAAGGAAACGCTAGGACCTTGAAACCAAACCTAAGCTGGTAACTGCAGTCTTTTTCTGTTTTTGGAGGATGGGAGTCAGACGTGGAACTAGGTCTTTATTCCGCCCCTTGCCTCTGACACCGGTAAGGAGGGAGGAATTACCAGTGAAATGGATGCCCCGTTCTTAGTAGGGGACTTCAGTCTGCAGAGTCCGGGCTGGAACTTGGTGCAGGGGCTGAGAACAGAAAGCGCACACATACCCCTCCGGTGTGAAAAGGATTTGCTTAGAGGCGGGACAGGACAGAGCAGAGGGGAAAGAAAGAAAGTCCAGATGGCAGCAGGCCACGGCACCCACAGCGGAGAGGACCGTTGAAGAAGTCAGGAGCCAGGTGTCCTGGCGCTCATTCACATCAGGTCCAGAATCTGTGGCTGCACAAATGGAAGGGAAGAAGCTCATCTCGACGGGCGGATCCGTGCAGAGGCCGGAGCCGCGGTGGGAGGGAAGAGCCCAGGGAGCTCTGAGCTCTGCCGAACTGGCTTCACGGAAGGTCTTCTCCCTCCTCACGCAGCGAGGGCCAAGGGAAGTAGTTGTTGACGGTGGCCATGACGAGAAAGGTGGCCCTGGGTATCATGCTCAGATGCTCAGCAAAGCCAGCTCCCATTGCCCAGAGTGACCACCCAGGTGCCACTGACGTCGCCATGAAACTGGAACCAGGAAACCGGTAGTCTCTGATCTCAGAGAGCAGTTTTCATGGTCACGGGGAGCATGAGAGAGACCTCAGCCTGGGCCTGAAGGTCTAAAGACTCTGGTGGGAGGCTTCCAGATGTCACGAGGACCCCTTAAGTACTTCTGCACTGACCTTTTCGTGTTGCTAACGCCCTTAGTTGTTTTGGTTTTTTTTGGCCCGGCCGGGTTTGAACCCACTACCCTTGGTATACGGGGCCAGCGCTTACTCACTGAGCCACAGGCACCACCCAAAACCCTTAGTTTTATTTCACCTGTTCCCAGCCCTACTTACTTCCTGCCTAAAAAGCTGCATTAAGTAACTTCTGATTGTCACAAAGCATTCCAAGCTTCAGGCTTCAGGGTAAAACCAGCTCTTAAATGCTCCACTGCAGGGAAGAATTGAACTCCTAGACAGGATTTAGAAGTTCCAAAAAGCAGGCTGAGTAACACCCTTACAACATTGCCGTAGACAATTTTCTGGATCCTTGAATACAACAGCATGGGGAAAATGGGGTTTGTGTAACTGAGCATCGTTTAAATGAGCATAAAAAGAATATTGACTTAAAATGGGTTGGCTCATAGTAAGAGAAATTCTACAGCAAAAATGTCCCATCAACACAAGGCTGGCTGGGGCTCTCTTTAACATGACTGAGTTAGATTCCAAAGGAGAAGAAATGAACGGTACAATTTGCTATTATTGCCCCTACTATTATACTTAAAGTGACATGTTTATTTCTGTTTTAATGAAAGACAGAAGCTAAAATTCTCTTGAACACAAAACAGCTGGGTTTAGAGAGGGTTCGATGAATGAAGCAAGTAAATGCTTCACAAAACAACCTGCATTTGGCTAAAAGACAGTCATGCTCAGGAAAGCCCCAAGGCTGTATCAATAAGAAACACTATTTCACTGAAAACTGAGCACATTGGTGGAGGATAGATAGAACCCCATAAGCAAATTTGTCATTTTTAAGTAAGCTAGGTTTCTCTCTTAGAGCAGAGGTTAGTGCAGTGGTTCTCAACATTCCTAATGCTGCAATGTATTTTCATTGTTAAAAAGGGGTCGCGGCCCACAGGTTGAGAACCGCTGGGTTAGTGGAAGCTGAGACGCACTCATGCTGTGTTTAAATCCAGAGTTGGCATCATCTTCATTTCCTCCAAGTCCCGTGGCTTTGGAGAGAGGGCAGGGCGGTTAGGGACAAGCATTGTACTTCCCACCTGCGGACCCCGATACGCTGATACACAACCAAGCTCACCTTCGTGAGTGTAAGAAAAAAGGAGTATAGAAACCAAGATTTTGCCAGGGACAAAAACCAACTAAATAAGTAGAAAAGAAATGACCAGCTCGTGAGGTCACCAATGTCACCCTGCGCTCAGGGGACCTCGCCGTCCCTGGCACACTCACAGAGCACAGGTGTGCACACACTCGCACGCTCTCGCTCTGGGCTGGCCTCATTCTCTCTGGCCAGCTGGCCCTATAAACCCACAATACACCACTAAACACCATTTTACAGCCTTCATATCTCTTTATACTTTTACTTGCAATTAATATGAAGATACATACAATTGGGCCACTTTGGCTGCATTTGTAAGGCAAAGTCTAAGTTGCAGCTGTGTCTGTCGCTGGGGAGGTGCCATCCACCTGAACAGTGTTCCTGCTGCAGAGGACCTGCCCACCCCTCCCCACTTCCCCTTCCTGAATTTAACTGAGTTTTTCTCTCGTGAGCGTGCTGTTGTTAATCTACAAGTTTCAAGTTCGTGTTGAGCACATGTGATGCCTATCTTTCCATTCTTGTGATACTTTACTCAGGAGAGTGTTCTCCAAATCCATCCACGTTGTAACAAAGGCTGCGAAATCTCCGTCTTTTTATGGCTGACTGGTATTCCATGGTGTACATATAGCACTGTTTATGACTCCATCCATGTGTTGAAGGGCACTTGAGTTGTTTTCACATCTTTGCGATTGTGAATTGAATGGCTATAAACATTTGAATGCAAACGTCCTTATGGTAAAATGATGATTTTTCTTCTGGGTAGATACCTACTAATGTGATTGTAGGATCAAACAGAAGGTCCTCTTTTAGTTCTTTGAGACATTCCATACTTCTTTCTATAAAGCGGTTTGCAGTCCCATCAACATGCACACCTGTTCCCCTCTCCCCACACCCATGCCAGCACCTTCTGCTTTAGGACCTTGCAAAGTATTCCTATCTCTTGACCAGACAAGACAGAGACTTCTCCTCAGTTTTCAAAATCACAGGGAAGGACTGTCACTGAGTAGCTGAGGGCACAAGCCCTTGGCTGGTTCAATCACCAAGGCCAGGTGCAAGGGTCCTTTAATTGGCCACCGCACCAGAAACACATGTTTCAAGTTGGGGCAAGGGAAGTCCACTAAAACTCACGTGTAATCTTCTGAGGAGACAAAACATTACTATACCTTCCTGGCAAAATTCCTACTCTACCTTCCATGTGGGAGCACAGACACAAAGGCACAGGGAGCTGGGATGACCCACCCCAGACACATGTGGCCATGAGTCCTTGGAGAGTGCATGAGATGTGCAGTTGGCAAAATACACAACCAATGTCAAAAACGTGCTAAGTAAAAATGTAAAAGTCTTGTCAGCAATAGCTTGTAATTAATTACATGTGGAAATGATAGTATTTGGGGCATGTTATGTTAAATAAGATGTATTATACAAATGATTAACTTTTTTCACGTGGTTATTAGAACATTTAAATTTCCATATGTGGTTATGTTTCATTTCTATCAGAGATGGCTGCTTTAGAAATGGAGGGTCCAGAGGCCTCTGGGGCTTGGCTTACCTGGTGAGGCAGGGGCACCCAGCAGATGCTAGGTGTGTGGAAAGGTGGGCAGGATGGAAGTAACTTGCCTTCTCACACAGCCTGTTGTTAGGAGGCTCAGTGTGTTTGGCTGGAAGTGAATCTTTGCCTTACCCTTGCCAGAGCCTCCACTTTGGTCTCTCCCAGCCATGCCCCCATGGAAATTACATCAAAGGCCCTGATCCGTTTCTTTCCAGAGGCACAAAGCGATACTCTACTCAATAGTTATAAATCTTTGTCTGGGTACCACAGCCATGTCATAAATTCATAAGCTGTCAAGTCTTCACATCACCCTCCAAGGCAGGTTCAGCAGTCTGAAGGGTGTTTCAGGATAAACTGTGCACTTTGTCAATGTCATGACCACAAAGACATGAGATCCTGGCTGCGCTGCCTCCCGCCTTGGCCCCTCCCCGCACCAGCAATCTGACAATTCTGGACAGCCTCCCTGAGCGATGCTGCCTGCTGTCTGGTGTGGCCTGGCTTTCTGCAGGAGGCCAATTTAGGATGGTGAAGGGAATGGACGTCTGAGTTGGAAAATTCATTGCCTTTCACTCAGAAAGCTCTATATGGAAAACAAATTCGGATAATACAATCAAGAGCACACGGGACTTTGCATATTGCCGCAAGAGTGCCTCTTGGAGTCCCGGGGGGACATCGGTGACATTGGCATTGGGGAAAGCAGCTTCTGCCTCTGGCAGGCAGGAGGATTTAGAGATGTCTATTTTAGTTGAAGCCTGCCTTTAAAAGAAGGCTTCTTTTGTGACCTAAAAGAAGGTCTCCAACCTTCCTGTTGGCTCCTATCTCAGTTATGTAATAAGGCATTCAAGGACACTTAAGAAAATATTTCCGAATGCAAACTACAGTGTGCCCTGCTTACACCCCTGCCACAGGAGAATAAAATGAGGTTTCCTGCAGCCTCCACGATCCTGCAGAATCTGTCCACGCCCTTCACCTCTCACTGTTTCTGGAACAAGTTCACAAACTTAATTGTCAGACTTTGTATATACCCCAGGCATTAAGCTGGGGCACTGAAGAGCCTATGTTATCTCAATACAGTGTTTCTCAAAATGCAATTTATGGATCCCTGGGGGTTTGAAATACTCTCCCAGGGGGTTCAAGGGGCCACACTATTTTCATAATAATATGGGCCCTTTGCAGGTATGTTGACAGTCTTCTGTGATGTGAATTGTTAATGGAAATGGAGGGAGGGCAGGTAAGGTCACTATTTTCGTCTTTGGTGGGTCCAGACTTCACAAAGATAAAGCAGTGATTTTCACTGATGTTCCGTGGCACACTGGTATGCCAGGAGAGGATCTTAAGTGTGCCTCAAAAAAATTTAAAGAGCATTAATTAAATTATTTTCAAAAGAATTTCAAAGCACAATAAGCATATTCTTATTTTTACTCCTTTTTTTCCCTTTGATCAACATAATTTAAGTGTGCCATGGAAGTTTAACTATAGGGTCAAGTGCACGGTGAGATAGAAAAGGTTGAAAAACACTGAGCTAAAGGGACATACAGAACAGTGTTATCTTGTGCTTTGGGAGATACGGAGGATTAAGAGACAGGGAGAGACAGGGGAGGTCAGAGGGACCTTGTGACTTCTCTTTCTGTTCAGTATGTCAAAGGGCTATATTTGGGGGTATCAGTTTCTGAGCCCCAACCTCTTCTACTTCCAAAGTTATTATCTAGTAAAAGACTGGAAATCATTTGTGTCCAGCAGCTGTGGACAGTTGAGTGAACTATATGGTTTATCCACACAAACGGAACACTGTGACCATGAAGCTGTATGAAAGGGTGAAGACGCAGTGTGCTGACCAGAGAGATCACTTGCTCTAATGGTGCAGAAGAGTCTACAGGCCTCGGCAAACTTGCCCTGTAAACAGACAATAACTATTTTAAGCTTGAGGCCACATACGCTCTCTGCGGAAACTGCCCAACTCTACCCTGATAATAAGAAAGCAGTACTGGGCAAGAAGCACACTGAGTGTGGCTGTGTTCCAACAAAACTTTATTTACAAAAATGAGCAGTAGGCTGAATCTGGCCCATGGGCAGAGGGCGCATCCCCACTCAGTGAGCTGCACCCATATAATCTACTCCCCGTCAGTACCCACTGAACCTGACTTGCTTCTTACTAGTAGGATATGGCCAACATGAAGGGATTTTGCAGATGTAATCGAGGTCCCAAAGCAGGTGGTTCTGAGTCTGTCAAAAGTGCGTCTCTGTTGGTCAGGTCTGGCCTAATTAGATGAAATACCTTAAAATAGGCCCTTCTATAGGTTAGATACTCTCTTTTATTGGCTTTGAAGACTTGAACTGTGATAGCGATGACAAGGAGATGAAGTCTGCCAACAACTAGAGTGAGCTTGGAAGCAGATCTCTCCCCAGTCAAGCCTCTAATGAGAACACCGTCCAGCTGGCAGGTTAATGCAGCCCTGTGAGAACCTCAGCAGAGAACCCAACCCACCTGAGCCACAGAAATGGTGAGATAGTCAAAGTGTATGGTTTAAATTTGTGGCAATTTGTTACACAGCCTAGAAAACTAATACACCTCATTTATAAAGTCTACTATCATTTACATAAGAAAAGGAGAATGAAAACAAGATTGGGCAGCACCTGTGGCTCAAAGGAGTAGGGCACCGGTCCCATATACCAGAGGTGGCAGGTTCAAACCTGGCCCTGGCCAAAAACTGTAAAAAAAAAAAAAAGAAAGAGAACAAGATTTTTCAGAGTGTAGCTTTTTGTATCTTTTAGATATTTAAACCACATAAACATATCACCTATTTAAAAAGTTAAATTAAAATGTTTTTGGAAATTTCATTCTTTTCTGTTTAGTAATCAACATTCAATTCCAGATTTGTACCTTTCATATTTCCACTACAATTTATGTTCAAAGTATCTTTCACCTTGATTCTTTTCTACATCAAAGTTACCAACATAATATGAGTGCTTTTGGAGTGTATCTATAGAGTGTCTTTCTTTTTATCTGAATTCTTTATGTTCGAAAGAATATCCCTGAATGAATTTCCTAGACCTTCCTTAGAGCTTATTCTCCCAGAAGCCACCACAGGGACCCGAGGGGGACACCCAGATGAAGCCTTGCTGAATGAACAAATGAGTGAATGAACAAATCCCGGTGCCCCTCACCCTGGTACACGTGCATTTGTCAGGCCACTGGGACAACCCCCACTCTCTGCAGTCCAGGTTTCATCCTCCCCAGAACAGGCTGTCTTGCCGCCTCCGTACCTCCCACCTGCCATCAAGAGATGTTGATGAAACACGATTCCTTTAGGCCTTTTAACCATCTTTTGAGAATATGTTATGCAAAGAAGATACAGCGATGGCAACAGAAAACATGGGCATCTGTTCTTCTCTGGCTCGTTTTCTGAAAACAACTTTCTGTTTTTCTAGTAGGCTATCTCTCAGCAGATCTATCTTGCTGTGGCCTCAGTTCACAGGGACAGAATTAAGAGACTGTGTCCCAGCCTCCCTGGCCCCTGGCTGGTCAAGGCAGCCACTCGCCCTGATCGATGCCCATGCTAATAATCTGCCGTCGAGTTACCTGTCCCTGCTATCATTTGCTAGGCTGACACCTTAGCCAGTGGACCTGACTTTGTTCTGAAGACAGATACGCCCATGCACACTCATCTCCCCACAACTCTGATTGTCTTCCTCAGCCCCCAATGGCTCTCTGGAGCCAAAAGGACAATGGCAGGAATTAGAGAGTGGTAGGAATTATAGAGAGAGGTAAAGAAAGAAAGCAGGCTGAGCAGGAGGACCCACAAAGGTGTCCCTGAGTGTGAACAAGGGTCTGAAGGAAGGGGGCAGGTTGCCCCAGGTTTCCCTAGGCTCTGACAAGGAGCTCCCTTGCCTAACCCAGCAAAGACACAACCTCAGGTATAAGTAGGCCTAGTACATGTTCACTACACATGTGTGCTCGTGCACAGGTACACATACAGTCTTTTCCCCTTAGTGGGGTGCCCTGAGATGTCCATCAGAGGTCAGTTGACCTTTCCTAGCACCAGTAGGTGCCTGGGAGCCCCCACGGACACCCTAGAATAATCACCACCTGCTGAGAGAATCAGACAACGTTTTACCCATCCCTGGAACCCCCTCCACATTCCCCTACAGTGTGACTGAGTCCTGCCTGCCAGGAGCCCCCTCCAAGCACACAATATTCCCCATCCACATCTTGGTGATTCTTTAAAATATAGTGGCAAGTGGGGATCAACCTTGAACCCAAGAGGAAGACTAACACTAATCCATAGGAAGAAAAGTCTGTGATGAACCTTAACTAACAGAGGGAACAGAGGGGACACATACTCACATACACACTTAATACCCTCAGAGAAACAAAGAAACTGTAGCAAGTGTAATATTAGAATGAGATACCAAAAATAAAACAAAAGAAATGAGAAGATTCACAGAATAAGGAAAAGTTCATGAAACCTTTAAAAATGATAGCAGAAATGCTAAAAATGTAACAGAAGGAGTAGTGTAAAAGTGTAAAGTAGAAAGCAATGAAGACAAGGAAAATCAGAAACAATAAATAAGAAAAGCAGAGGCTCAGGCTAAGAGGCCCAATCAGAGTTCCACGGATGGGGAAGGCAGAGGAATGAGAAGAGGCAATTACTGGAAAAAAGGATGATAGGAAAGTTCTCAGACGCTGACAGGTCTGAGCTCCCAGGCTGGAGGGCACAGCAGGTGCTCAGCACAGATGAGGGAGGGAGAAAGGCACCGCAGCCCCCAGCCATGACATTCAGAACTCAAGAACAAAGAGAAAGTCCTGAAATTTTCTGAGAGAGCAGGCAGGCCATGGTCAGGAAGTTGGGAATGGGAGCAGCATTCAGTGTCAAAAGAGCAGCTCTAGAATCCAAGAGTGTCACCTTTGAACACCTAGAATTCTGTTCTGAGCCAACCGAGCTTCAGAATAGAATAAAGAAATGTTCAGGCATGCAAGTTTTCCATGTTTTTATTTTTATTACCTGGGGCTGTTTATTAGGAAGCTCCTATAAAGATGTGTGCCACCAAAGCAAAGAAGTAAAAGACGGTGCTGGACATCAGGGGTCTGATGTAGGAGGGAGAGCAAATTTCCTGGGTGATGGTGAAGAAAGATCCCAAGATGATGACTGTGCTGCACTTTGGCAAGAAAAATAACCAGAGCAGACTGAAGGGAGTGGACCAAACAGAGATAACCCTCCAGGAAAACAAGGACCTGATGGAGGAGCCATATGTGTCCCCATAAGGAGTTCTAATGGAATTTGAGAGTAAGTGACTGATAAGTACAAAGCAAACAGAAAAAACAGGATTGTCGTAAACTCCAGGAAAAACAAAAAGCCATTTAAGAAAGGAAATGCTATCATGGCAGGGCTCAGTGTGTTTTAGCTGTGACTCATGTAAATATTGCCAGAATATATCCCAGAAGACATGAATACAGAAGGCTGATCTGACTACCACCAGCATCCCATCGCAGAGGTTGTGGACCATGAATACAGAATCTGATCAGACTACCAATAGCATCGCATGGAAGAGGGTATGGACCATGAATACAGAATGGCAATCTGACTACTAGCAGCATCCCATTGCAGAGAGTGTGGTGTGGGAGGCAGGAGCGAGGCTAGTGCTAACGAAGACAGAGGCTGCTTCAGGATCTTTCATCAAGGACATCAGATAATGCCAACAAATTTCAACCAACAAATAGCAATAAGAAAAAAATAAGACACCTGAAATTGATTACCTGTTGGTAATTGATTGGTAAGGTAATTGATTACCTTAGTTTGACTAAGGATGAAAAAGAAGGGGGACAGAGGTTGTTGTTGTTTTCACCATAAGCCTCCTAGGTCCACTTAATTCTTTAAACTATAGACACATATCGCTTTGGTAAAAATTAAAAATGACAACAGAATGTCACAGTGGGAATCACCATGCATATGCCAAGAATAAAAGACTTTCTACTTCATACAAATAAAGAACAAAATACAAAGCTGAGTTCAATAACAAGAACAGGAAAGTTAATGTGCTACAGAATCTTCTGCCCAAGTCTCTCTTGTTTTTTCTTCGGTGAACAGGTTCTGTTGCCGCTGATCCATTCTGCTTCCTTAATGTAAATCCTGAGACATCATAAGGCAGACTTGAAGTCTTTACATAAATTAGATATACATCTTACATGGCTGTGTCTTGGAAGGTGGCATGGTGCCTGGAGTCTAGTGGCTTCTCAAAGAACATCTGTGGACTTGAATTGAAGTGATGTGATTCCCCCTCAAGTCTGAGATTGCCCCAATTTTCTCAGGGATTCCTTTAAGAACTATCTTCGTGAAACACATTTCTGAATTTTCTGTGCAACTTGATAGAGATGGCAGCCATTAACTTGCTGAATGTTCTCTGTAGAAGGACCTGAAAGATAAATTTACCTGAGAATCTAACTCCTCAAAAGAGTCAGTCCCCCAGTGATTGGTAGCTAGCAGTGAGAATGATGTAACCCCACTTTTTCCTGAGCTCTTAGGGCTCTAAGTTTTGTGTCCACCCCAGGAAGGTTAAGACCTCAGCGCACCTTCAAGCTAATGGATCATCTTTAATTTTTGTTAATGTTTATTCTGGAGATGAAAAGAGACTGATTTTCTCCCTTTTCCAAGATGTGAATTTTAAGTGGATGTTTCTTCTCAAGGAAGTGAATGACATTGTCTTTTTTACAGATGCAGTCCTAGGAAAGTTTTTATTTCTTTCCCTATATGTGCAACCAAGTATCTGACTCCATACAACAGCTGAGAGACACCACTACATGGACTTGGCTGTAAATTCCACGTTTGACCAGCTGGGCAGGACATGTGTTCCCTGGTCTTGGGAATGAATGTGGAAACAGCACAAGAGCTTGGCCTCTGGGGTGCCCTTTAGGCACCTGCTGGATACAGTTCTGCTCTCACAACAGACTCCGGATGGTGGGTTGACAAACCCTTTCCACTTTATCCCTTTTGGAAATTCGTGTTCTCAGTAGACTGAGTCTTGCCCAGCCAGTGACTAATTTGGCTTGTCTTGAAGTTTTTCATCTCTCACAGCCGACTCCTTGTTAAAAGCAAGGAGTAAAATGAATAGTCGGAAGACAGATTGCCACTGTGCTTCCCATCTTCAGCCTTGTGCCTCTCAGCTCCCTGCACCAAGAGTTTGGTATCTTTCCTCCTTACAGACATCCCTTTGTCTTTGGTGATCACGAGTTGGTTATCCTTGCCTGCGCCCTACTCTGCAGACACTCTGGCCTTGCCACAGGCTGTGTCGTCATGGTTTTCATCAATTTGTAAGAGAGCCATGGACCACTAGGCAATTGGTCATTGACCATTGCTTTTTCAATTTCAATTTCACTGAGGGAGTGAACAACGATCATTGTCTCAGAAGCGGCAAAATCTGCCCTGCTTGGTGGCCAGGCTCATCAGAACAGTAGTGATTCCAACAGAGGCTTCTATTCCTAGGGCCAGAGCCTCAAGCAAAACACAAACGAAAGTACTAAACATTTTCAGCTTTGTTCCAGACAAAATGGTGGTCTAGACAACCTCGTCTACGTGGCAGCCTCATCCTACCATTGCGAAGCCACATATAGATTTCTCATTCCTGAACATATGAACAGGGTGTCCCACATGAGTGACATCATGGCTCTGTGACTTGCTGAGCTTGCTGTTTTGAAGGGCCCAGGCACCAAGGGCCAGTGGCCAAGAGAGCTGTCAAGGCTTCTTATCGATTCTGGGTATGAAGAATCAGTCCCCTTTTGTTTTTTTCTGTTTTTTTTTAAGAGACAAAGTCTCACTCTATTGCCCTTGGTAGAGTGCCGTGGCATCACAGCTCACAGCAACCTCCAGCTCTTGGGCTTAGGCAATTCTCTTGCCTCAGCCTCCAGAGTAGCTGGGACTATAGGTGCCTACCACAATCCCCAGCTATTTTTTTGTTGCAGTTTCGCCGGGGCCGGGTTCGAACCCGCCACCCTCAGTATATGGGGCTGGCACACTACCCACTGAACCACAGGTGCCTCCCAGTCCCCTTTTGGAGGGACTGTATCTTATTCGTGGTGAGAGGCTTTCGGTGTGAGTATAGAGGTAACAAACGGCCCTTTTGATTTTCTTATAATTGAGCTTGGCAATGATTCAGTTGTCAAAATCTTCTTCATGCCAGTGAATTTCTTCAGGCGATGATTTGGCATAAAAGATCTGTCTCCAGGCCAGGTGCAGTGGCTCATACCTGTAATCCTAGCACTCTGGGAAGCCAAGACCAGTGGATCGCTTGAGCTCAGGAATTGGAGACCAAGCTGAGCAACAGTGAGACCCTGTCTCTACTAAAAATAGAAAAACTAGCCAGGCATTCTGGTGGGCACCTGTAGCCCCAGCTACTTCACGAGGTGAGGTAAGAGAATCACTTGAGCCCAAAGGAGTTTGAGATTGCTATGAGCTATGACACCACCACCCTAGAGGGGAGGATGAACACAATCAAAATGCCACTTCCAACTTAAAGATCAATGTTACTCTTTAAGCACCAACATTCTCATCCAATCTGAGAGGAGAGGCAATGTGGGTGGTCTCGCTGATGAGTCTGGGCACAGAAACGTGACCATCTCATAAGCTAAAGCTATGGTGATGGAGCATCAGCGATCCTTCAGAGCTGACTTCTGCAATCTCCCCATCTTTTTCAGGAACATAGAGGTTACCTTCTCTGGCTGGAAGCTTTTATTCCATCCCCTGGACTTCACCTGGGTTACTGCCTTGCCCACCACCATCACCATGTGAGCCCAGAGTATCCAAACAGATCCTTCATGATGACATAATCCTGGTAGCTTTTGAATGCAGTTTGATTCAATGCATGATCAATGCATCGAATCAATGGTTCAGTGCTGGGATTTCACGAAGCCTGGGGTGGGCCCATTTCCCTGTCCTGCTGGAGGATGGACATCTGCATAGAGGGATATGGTACTGGGGTCAACAATCACACCAGGTGCATCTAATATCATTGCTGGTCCTTTACCAGAAGACAGGCCCCAGGGGGTGGGTTTGGCTCATTGGCAAGTGGTGTGCAAAAGCAGGAGCTGTCTGCTGAGTCAAATAAATTAAAACTAACTTTTGAAAAATAAAACCTTTCTACTTCTTTACATTCTAAGCTAGACATTATTTTACACTGAAGATAACATAGCATTTAACTCTGAAATTATCTCAAATCTAATAGTTTCCCATCACTCCTAACTAAACTGCGTTAGTCTCACAGAGGGCCGCGACGATTTTATACAGTCACAAAGCCTTGCTCAGAGGGGTCTCAGAAATTCTTTCTGCCTTTCATGTTGCCAGAATGTTTTCCAATTTTCCATGGTTCTTGTTCTCTTTTCTATCTTTTTTTAAAATGATTTTCCTAATCAGGTCTCATCTTTTAAGAGGAGTCTTATGTGTTTTAAATTTAGAACATAACATAAATGACTCATCCTGCTAAATAGGGCTTTACCATTTGTTATTTTGTTCCAGGGTTTCTGGAGACTGTATGATCCCTCCAAGCCAATGTTTGTTTCCTGGGTCAATTGCTGTACAAAGTTCTCGGTAAGATAGAGCTAAGCCAAAGAGAAGCAGCTTTGCCGAGTTTTGTGTTTTCCTCAGGAAGCTAATGTCTGCTTTTAAGGAAGAGCATCTTATTTACACTCTTCCCCTGTGTAAAGGTTTGCACGGAGAGCTGTGAATTAGCTGCACCGTACTTCCAATGTGCTCCATGGGTATTTAAGGCTTCTCGTGGACCGGTGCCTCTCTCTCCAGCTGTAGCCTAGAATGGGGCCTGGTGCCTGTGAGCCCGCAGCAAGTGCCAGCTGCACAGTCCCCATCACTGTCTCGTTTTTTTGTCCCCTGCTTTGCTCTCTCTCTTGTCCTGACTCTTGCATTCCCTCACTCTGCTTGTCACTCCCTCCTGTGATTCCTCCTTTGTATGCTGTAAGTCCTGAAAGAAGTAAGTGTGGTGTCACCTCAACGCCAGTGACAAGGAATGCAGTGGTGAGCAGCAGCAGAAGGCGTGGCATCCACAGAAGGGCCGCCTCGATGACGGGGCACAGATGTCAAAATCTCCTTCAGGCCAGTGAATTTCCCTGGGCCTGCTCCTTCTCAGCAGCAGAGGGGGTCAAGGCTGACTTCACTCCCTCCACAAAGTAGGAGGCTTTGTAATTAGTTCAATCAACTATACGATGGCAAGGAGGGGTCAGAGATCAGGCCACGCGGACCTGCCAGCAGGTGGTTTAACCAGAGGTTTTCTTTTTCCTGATGTCTGGAGAATCTAAGAAGTAAAGGTCTGGATTTTGATTTGATGTGGTAGATGATGGAAATTAAGGTCTTCAGGGGCACAAGGGGGAAGGAGGAGGCCAAGACGCAGCAGCATTATCCAAGCGGGTGTGAAAATCACTGAGTCTGGTGGCAGGAAGTTCACTGGGTAGAAATAACACAAAACTGGTGTTTAATGATTTGAGCAAAGGCAGAGACACAGTGAAGGTGCAGGAGTGGGCTGAGGGGGCGGGGTGTGCACAGTGGGGCCTGGGCAGGAGGGGGTGGGCTGAGGGGGCGGGGGGTGAACAGTGGGGCCTGGGCAGGAGGGGGTGGGCTAAGGGGGCGGGGCGTGCACAGTGGGGCCTGGGCAGGAGGGGGGGGGCTGAGGGGGCCGGGGGTGCACAGTGGGGCCTGGGCAGGAGGGGTTGGGCTCAGGGGGCGGGGCGTGCACCGTGGGGCCTGGGCTGGAGGGGGTGGGGTGAGGGGGCGGGGGGTGCACAGTGGGGCCGGGGCCGGAGGGGGTGGGGGGTGGGGGCTGGGGGTGCACGGGCGGGCCTGGGAAGGCGGGGGAGG
>CAUYRH010081807.1:0-19668 GCA_963574655.1 Perodicticus potto
TGGGCTCAAGTAATTCTCTCGTCTCAGCCTCCCAAGTAGCTGGGACTAGTGTAGCCTGCCACAGTGCCTGGCTATTTTTAGAAACAAGGTATGGCTCAGGCTGGTCTCAAACCTGTGAGCTCAGGCAATCCACTCACCTCAACCTCTCAGAGTGCTATGATTACAGGCCGTGAGCCACCATACCCAGCCCACCTGACTATTTTTAAAAATTTTTTGTAGAGATGGAGTTTCCATCTTGATATATTGCCCATGCTGGTCTGAAATTCCCAGCCTCAGGCAATCCTTCCAGCCTCCCAAAGTGCTAGGATTAGGGATATGAGCCATCGTGCCTGGCCAAGTTGGCACTTTCTTACAAAACTAAATACACTCTTACCATATCAGCAATTGTGATGCCAAGTGTATTTACCTAAATGAATGAGAAACTATGTCAACAAAATTTTTTTTTTTTTTTTTTTTTGCAGTTTTGGCCGGGGCTGCGCTTGAACCTGCCACCCCCAGTATATGGGGCTGGCGCCCTACTCCTTGAGCCACAGGCACAGCCCTATACATTTAAAAATATATATATTTCATGCATATATAATACACACATGAATATGTACATGTGTATTTGTGTATTTCATTTAAAAATATACATATTTCATACATATATAATACATACATGAATATGTACATGTGTTTTTCCTAGTTCTGTCCAAGTAAAACAATCTAAAAAAAAATAACTAAGCTAAGAGTAATGAGCACCCCAAGTGCCCAGATTATGATCTCTAAATACCCCTTCCCAAACTGCAACAAAAAATAGCTGGGTGTTGTGGCGGGCGCCTGTGGTCCCAGCTACTCCAGAGGCTGAGGCAGGAGAATCGCCTAAGCTCAGGAGTTGGAGGTTGCTGTGAGCTGTGATGCCACAGAACTCTACTGAGGGCGATAAAGTGAGACTCTGTCTCTAAAAAAATATACAAACATATAAAAGGAACCAATACTCTTCAGAAAAATGTCTGGCTCCAGAACATATATAAGAAATGCTCAAGATGTGCCTGTATCTTCTTGTGTTATTAGACAGCAAGGAGGCTATCAAAAGCTATTAAGATTGCATTAGAAGGCTTGGCGCCTGTAGTTCAGCAGCTAGGGCGCTGGCCACATACACTGAAGCTGGCAGGTTCAAACCTGGCCTAGGCCTGCCAAACAACAATGACAACTACAACAACAACAAAAAAAAAATAGCTGAGCATTGTGGCAGGCACCTGTACTCCCAGCTACTTGGGAGGCTGAGGCAAGAGAATCGCTTAAGCCCAAGTTTGAGATTGCTTGTAAGCTGTGATGCCAAGGTACTCTACCCAGGGCAACATAATGAGACTCTGTCTCAAAACAAACAACAACAACAAAAACACCTCCAGAAAAAAGAAAAAAAGGAAGATAGATGAAACAAAACTGTCAAAACTGGATGGTGAGTACAGAGGGGTCTATTAATGTAACAGTTTTATTTTATTTTTATTTCATTTTTCTCTATTGTTTTTAGTTGTGCATTCTTCCACAATTCTTTTCATGTTTACCCTAAAAATAACAATATGTGGCTCAATGCCCACTGCTCAAGAGGCTAAAGTGCCAGCCACATACACCAAAGCTGGCAGATTCGAATCCAGCCCGGGCCCACCAAACTACAGTGACGGCTGCAACCACAAAATAGCCAGGCCTTGTGGCAGGCGCCTGTAGTCCCAGCTAGTTGGGAGGCTGAGACAAGAGAATCGCTTGAGCCCAAGAGTTCGAGGTTGCTGTGAGCTTTGATGCCACGGCACTTTACCCAGAGTGACAGCTTGAGGCTCTGTCTCAAAAAAAAAGAAAAGAAAAGAAATAACCATATGCATCCTTGATGTAGTAATCTGCCTTAAATGAGTATTTTGGGTTTACCACCCCCTAAATAAGGGAAGAATCTTTCCAACAGTATAACCTCATTTACCTCCCTCCAACAGTTTGTGCTATTGTTACTATTAAATGTTAAAAGGTAGAAAGGTGCCCCAAAGAACAAGGCCGATAGGAGAGATTCATTAAGAGACCTGCAAGCAGAAAGGCTGCCCTGAAAAATGGAAGATGGTAACGGCCACCATTGCAGTTTTAAAGCACATCTACAAATTCTCAATCCTCTTTTCATTTGGAGGTGGGGTCTATGACTCTTTTCCTTGAATCTGGGCTGGCCTTAGTGACTGATCAACCATCTATTATAGTGGAACTGATGTCAGGTGACTTCTAAGGGTAGGTTAAAAAAAAAGCAATGTTGTTTCAGCCTGGTTCACTGGAACCCTTATGCTGGAATCTCATGTAAGCATCCTACTGAGGCTACCTGCCATGAGGAAGCCCAAATTAGCTCTTAGAAGGTGCCACAAGGAAAGGCTCTGAGCTGACAAGAGAAGGCGGGGAGGAAGATTAGTTCAGATGATTAAACAGATAAGATGGATTATACATGTCACTTTTTGTGTATGCTCAAAATTTTCAGTAATAAAATGCTTTGAAGTTCAGAAAAATATTAACAGTTACCTTGTAAGAAATTTTTGGAAAAAAAAAAAAACAGGGCGGTGCCTGTGGCTCAGTGGGTAGGGCGCCAGCTCCATATAACAAGGGTGGCAGTTCGAACCCCGCCCCAGCCATACTGCAACAAAAAAATAGCCAGGGGTTGTGGCGGGCGCCTGTAGTCCCAGGTATATGGGAGGCTGAGGCAGGAGAATCTCCTAAGCCCAAGAACTGGAGGTTGCTGTGAGCTGTGATGCCACAGAACTCTATGGAGGGCAATGAAGTGAGACTGTCTCTTAAACAAAAAAAAAAAAAAGAAAGAAAAGAAATTTGGGGGCCAGGCGTAGTGGCTCCCACCTATAATCCTAGCACTCTGGGAGGCTGAGGTGGGTGGACTGCCTGAGCTCACAGGCTCAAGACCAGCCTGAACCAGAGCGAGACCCCACCTCTAAAAATTGCCAGGCATCGTAGCGGCAATGTCCCAGGTACTTGGGAGGCTGAGGCAAGAAAATTGCTTGAGCCCAAGAGTTTGAGGGTGCTATGAACTATGATGCCATAGCACACTACCAAGGGTAACAAAGTGAGACTCTGTCTCCAAAAAAAAAAAATTTCTATGTGTCAGCCTTTGTACTAGTTTACATAAATTCAATTTTCGCAAAAGCGTTTCATTATTTATTTATTTTTGAGACAGAGTCTCACTATGTCACAGTTCACAGCAACCTCTAACTCTTGGGCAAAGTGATTCTCTTGCCTCAGCCTCCCAAGCAGCTAAGATTATAGGCGCCTGCCACAATACCTGGCTATTTTTGTTGTTGTTGTTGCAGTTGTCATTGTTGCTTAGCAGGTCCAGGCTGGGTTTGAACCTTGGTGTATGTGGCTGGCACCCTAACCGCTGAGGTACAGTCGCCAGGCCAACACAAGAAGCCTTTAAACTAAGGTATTATTACTGTTATACAGTTAAAGTAAATTATTACTATTATTACTGCATTACAGATATAAATGTGAAATACCTAGGACAAGGCACAAGGATAATATAAGGCCGAGCTAGGATAATTTCTTTCACTGAGGCAAAGTTCTAGCATCTACTCACTTGCCTCTCAGTCCCACCCAGGTCTGGCCCAGCCCCCCTCGTTGACTCTTCCTGTCATTCCCTAGATCTGCCACATCACCACCTGGATCTGGCCCGCTCTGAGATCACTCACAGGTGGCATTCTCTCCCTTTCTCCCAGCCCCTCACCCTTGAGCTTTGTATGCTCAATTACTCCCACACACTGTTCTTGGACCTCATTAGGTTCTTCAGTTCACCACCTCTTCATCAAATACTATTTTTACAGCTTAGAGTCCATGGTCTTTACTGGAGAAAAACCTTAAAACCAGGCCTATCGATACCATTCTGTATTTCAATCCTAAACACTGCCTGACAATCCTACTGCTATCCTAGCCAGCTCATCTCAAACTATACAAGAAAATAGTTTCAGACTGCCATTTTCTTCAAACCTCTAAACCTGAGATCTCTAATCCCCGGGCCATGGAGGACCAGTGTTGGTCCGTTAGGAACCAGGCTGCCCAGCAGGAGCTCAGTGGCAGACAGCAAATGAAGCATCATCTGTATTCACAGTTGCTCCCGACTGCTCACATCACCACTGAACTACATCTCCTGTCAGCTCAGTGGTGGCATTCGAGTCTCACAGGAACATGAACCCTACTGTAAACTAGACAGTCCCCTCCCATGAGAATCTAATGCCTGATGATCTGAGGTCGACCAGAGGCAGCGATGGGGCAATGGGGAGTGGCTGCAAGTACAGGATGGGATCGTTTAAAACAAGCTCAGGACTCCCGCTGATTTTGCATTATGATAAGTTGTGTAATTATTTAATTATATATTACAATGTAATAATAATAGAAATAAAGTGCACAATAAATGAAAAGTGCTTGAATCATCCTGGAACCACCCCTCCTCTGGCCAACTGTGGGAAAACTGTCTTCCATGAAACCTGTCCCTGGTGCCAAAAAGGTTGAGGACTGCTGCTCTAAACCATTCACCTTTCATTCTCCCTTTCATCAGATGATCTTGCTTTTTAAGTCATAAAACAGCTTCTGAAAACAATCTCACTTTCTAACTCACAGAGAAAACAACTCAATTTTCCAGGAACACAGATAAACCTACTTGTTTTCATACCTTTCTTTTCCCCCTTTAATACAGGGCAGACATAAAGATCGTGTATAATTTAAAATAGCTGTACCTTTAAAACTGCACACGAATTTTACGTCCAACCTGTATAATTTCTTTTCTTTTTTTTTTTTTCCCCACTTTGAGACAGTCTCACCCTGTGGCTCAGGTTATAGTGCTGTGGTATCAGTCTAGCTCACAGCAACTTCAAACTCCTAGGCTCAATCTTCCTGCCTCAGCCTCCAGAAAAGCTGGGATTGCAGGCGCCTGCCACAATGCCTAGCTAATTTTTCTATTTTTAGTAGACACGAGAGTCTCACTCTTGCTCAGGCTGGTCTTGAACTCCAGAGTTAAGTCATCTTCCTACCCCTCCACCTCCCACAGTGCTAGGATAATAGACAGGAACCACTGCACCTGGCCCTCTTTACTATAATTTCATCAGAAGAATCCCTCATTGTAAGGCTTACATAGTACTTATATGTAAGCTCTGAATCATCATTACTCCCATTTTCTCTTCAACATTTCAACGTACTCATGTTGCTCTTATCCTAACAAATCCACCAAACAAACAAAAAAGCCATTTTTGGCACCCTGTCATCTACCTCAAGTAGCTACCTCCATTTTTCTCTTTCAGCGCCAAACTTCCCTTAAACTAATCATGGACATTTGCTGTTCTCATTCCTTTACTTTCCACTTATTGCACCACCATCCCATCCTGAACATTATCCATACCGTTTTTTTTTTTTTTTTTTTGAGATGGAGTCTCAGTTTGTTACCCTCAGTAGAGTCATGGCAACACAGCTCCCACCGACCTCACTCTTGGGCTCAAGTGATTCTCTTACCTCAGCATCCCAAGTAGCTGGGACTACAGACGTCCGTCACAACGCCTGGCTATTTTTTTTAAAGATGAGGTCTTGCTCTTGCTCAGGCTGGTCTCAAACTCATGAGCTCAGGCAATCTACCCTCCTCAGCCTCCCAAATGCTAGGTCTAAGCCACTTCCCCTGGCCAACTTTATCTGTATCATTCCATTCAAAGCTCACTAATGACTTCCAGTTGGCAAATTCAAAAAATAATTTCTGGCTGGGTGCAATAGGTCATGGGACCTGTGGTCTTAGGCAGATTTGTGCAAATAGGTTAAAGTACAAAACTCAGATTTAAACTACCTGTGGACCAGAGGGTACTGTGCCATTCTATGGCTCTTTTATAAGGTGCCCCTAAGCTACTTAGACAAATAAAAAACACAGACATTATTAATAAGACTGGATAGATGAATGGGAATACCTTAGTCCATAATCACTTCTGAAAAACCGTGAAACTACTGCCCTGAATTTTTATCATAATGTGGGCTTTTGCCTTTCTAAATCAATTTCACTAGTACAAAAAGAAAGACAGAGGAAAAGTAAAAGTTACAAGGTATTTCTCCCCCCTTACAAAGTATTCAGTTCAAAAGACTTAGTGGCATACAAACGTCATTCCATAAAAATATACCTTTCCCTGGATGCTTCATCTGGGATACCTAGGCATATTTCTCGGTCGAACCTTCCTGCCCGTCGCAAAGCAGGATCTAACGAGTCTGGTCGATTAGTAGCTCCAATAACTAGGACTCGAGCTGTAGCAGCCACATTATTCAGATCTGGTAAGGACCAGACAGAGAATGAGTGATGAATAGGATACTTAACATAGAGGGCAATAATGTTTCCAAAAATCATTTAATGATTAGAAAGTATTACACATTTTGACAGCAATATATACATATCTAAAACTCACTTTTTTTTTTTTTTCAGTTTTTGGCCAGGGCTGTGTTTGAACCCACCACCTCTGGCATACGGGGTCAGCATCCTACTCCTTTGAGCCACAGGCGCTGCCCTAAAACTCACTATTAAATGTTAAATATATAAAAAATGTGAGGAAGATAAAATATGAACTTTGTCCTTAGCAGTTAACCATCTACTGAGAAAACATTAAGTGTGTAAATAGGACATATGACAAATTCTGTTAAGTGTAATAATAGATATAAACAAAGTACCATGGTAATACAAAGGAAGATATAATGAATTTCAGCTGCCGAATAAAGAAGGGTTCATGGAGGTGGTAACATTAGAAGAAAAGCTTTAAAGGGTACATATAATTTTAATAATCAGAGATAAAGTTTAATGAAATTCTACGTAGAAGAAATAGTACGAATAAAAGCACAGAGGTTAGAACATGGACCCACATTTAGGCAAGGGGAGCAGTACAATAACAGGAAGTCCAGGGAAGAACGAGTATTTCATGTCTCAGAAGAAAATGACAAAAATAATTTGAGAATAATAATACAAAATAGTCTTCGGCTGTCTAGGGAAAGCTTTTTAGGAATGAATAGAATATAGGGCTCAAAGTTTATCTTTGCTAAATATTATTTGTCTCAAAGGAACCAGGACTGAACAGCAGGGAGTCTGAGGTCATAGTCCCTCACCTGTAACAGGATGGTAGGAAGATGCTAATTAAGTCGTGAGGAGTCTATACAGTAGATTCTTTAGCCAGCAGGAAGCCATGAAAGGTTTTTCTCAGAATATATGTATAGGCCTCCAAAACATGGTAGGAAATTTTTTGATAAAAATAAAACAGAAGAGGCTCGGCGCCTGTGGCTCAACGGGCTAAGGCGCCAGCCACAGTACACCTGAGCTGGCGGGTTCGAATCCAGCCCGAGCCCGCCAAACAACAATGACGGCTGCAACCAAAAAATGGCCGGGCGTTGTGGCGGGCGCCTGTAGTCCGAGCTACTTGGGAGGTGGAGGCAGGAGACTCGCTTGAGCCCAGGAGTTGGAGGTTGCTGTGAGCTGTGATGCCACAGCACTCTATGCAGGGTGACAGCTTGAGGCTCTGTCTCAAAAAAATAAAATAAAATAAAAAATAAAACAGAAGAATAAGCAACCTGCAACCCAGCACCACAAGGAACACAAAGTATGTATTAATGCAAATATTCTTGTGTATTCAAAACAATTGCTCTTTCAAAGTAGGTATGATCTAGCCAATAATCATGTCCACATAAGACAATGAACTTAAGGCTGGGTACGATGGTTCACACCTGTAATCCTAGCACTCTGGGAGGCTGAGGTTGGTGGACTGAGCTCACAAGTTCAAGACCAGCCCAAGCAACTGAGACCCTGATAGCCAGGTGTGTGGTGGGTGCCCATACTTGGGAGGCTGAGGCAAGAGAATTGCTTGAGCCCATGAATTTGAGGTTGCTTTGAGCTATGACACCACAGCACTCTACCAAGGGCAACAAAGTGAGACTCTGCCAAAAAAAAAGACAATGAACTTACTTGATAAACGTGTGTTCTAACTGTTCCACTAACCAAGTGTTCCCCAATGTCCCTCTCTCTCCTCAGGCCTTCCTATTTCCCGAGATACAACAATGTTGAAATTAGGCTAATTAAGAACCCTACAATGGCCTGTGTTCAAGTGAAAGTCTTTCACTTTAAATCAAAAGCTAGAAAGGATTTAAGCTTAGTGAGGAAGTCAAGTTGAAAGCTGAACAAGGCCAAGGTGAGATGCTCTGTGCTAGACAGTGAGGTTGTGAATGCAAAGAAAAGAATTCTTGAAGGAAATTAGAAGTGCTACTTCAATAAACAAACAAATGATAAAAAAGAGAGACAGCCTTATTGCTGATAGGAAGAAATTATCAGTGGTCTGGATAGAAGATCAAACTAACCAGATTCCCTTAAGCCAAAGCCTGATCCAGAGTAGGCTCTAACTCTCTTCAATTCTATGAAGGCTGAGAGAGGTAAGTGAGGAAACTTCAGAAGACAAGCTGGAAACAGCAGAGGCTGGTACATGAATTTCAAGGAAAGAAGACATTTTCATAAAATAAAAATGCAAGGTAAAGCAACAAGTGCTAATATAGAAGCTGCATAAAGTTATCCAGAAGATAGAGCTAATTATCATTGAGGAAGGTGTTTAATACCAGCATTACACAACAGAGTCTCAATGAAGACACACAGCCTTCTATTGGAAGAAGATGCCTTCTAGGACTTTCAAAACTAGAGAGAAGTCAATACCTGGCTGGAAAACTTCACAAGGCAGGCTGACTCTCTTTGGGGGATCTAATGCAACTAATGACTGGTAAGTTGAAGCCAGTACTCATTTACCATTGTGAAATTCCTAGGGCCCTTAAGAATTATGCTAAAGCTTGGCTCAGCGCCTGTGGCTCAAGCAGCTAAGGCGCCAGCCACATACACATGAGCTGGCGGGTTCGAATCCAGCCCAGGCCCGCCAAACAACAATGATGGCTGCAACCAGAAAATAGGCGGGCATTGTGGCTGGCACCTATACTTCTAGCTACTTGGGAGGCGGAGGCAGGAGAATCGCTTGATCCCAGGAGTTGGAGGTGGCTGTGAGCTGTGATGCCACGGGACTCTACCCAGGGTGACAGCTTGAGGCTCTGTCTCAAAAAAAAAAAAAGAATTATGCTAAATCTACTCTGCCCGTGCTGTATAAATAGAACAACAAAGTTTGGATGACAGAACATCTGGTTACAGCATGGTTTACAAATGTTTTAAGCCCACTGTTGAGAACTACTGCTCAGGAAAAAAAAGAAAAGAAAAGAAATTCCTTTCAAAACATTACTGCTCAAGATGATACACCCAGTCACTCAAGAGATATGATGGAGGTATATAAGAAGATGAGTTTTGTTTTCATGCCTGTAGCATAATAATCATTCTGTAGTACACAGATCAAGGTATAACTCTAACTTTCAAATCTTATTATTTAAGAAACACATTTCAGGCTCGGCGCCTGTGGCTCAACAGGCTAAGGCGCCAGCCACGTACACCTGAGCTGGTGGGTTCGAATGCAGCCCGGGCCCGCCAAACAATGAGGCTGCAACCAAAAAAAAAATGGCTGGGTGTTGTGGCAAGCGCCTGCAGTCCCAACTACTTGGGGGGCAGAGGCAGGAGACTCGCTTGAGCCCATGAATTGGAGGTGGCTGTGAGCTGTGACGCCACAGCACTCTACCCAGAGTGACAGCTTGAGACTCTGTCTCAAAAAAAAAAAAGAAACACATTTCATAACACTATAGCTGCCAAAGACAGTGATTTATCTGATAGATCTGGGCAAAGTAAACTAAAAATCTTCTGGAAAGGATTTGACCTTCTAGAAGCTATTAAGAATATTTGTGATGGCTTGGCACCTGTAGCTCAATAGGCTAAGGTGCCAGCTACATACACCAAAGCTGGCGGGTTCAAATCCAGCCTAGGCCTGCCAAAGAACAACAACGACAACCAAAAAATAGCTGGGTGTTGTGGTGGGCGCCTGTAGTCCCAAATACTTGGGAGGCTGAGGCAAGAGAATCACTTAAGCCCATGAGTTGGAGGTTGCTGTGAGCTGTGATGCCCCGGCACTCTACCCAGTGCGACAGCTTGAGGCTCTGTCTCAAAAAAAAAGAACATTCGTGATTCATGGAAGGAAGTCAAAATACCAGCCTTAACAGAAATTTGGAAGAAGCTGATTTCAACTCTTACGAATAACTTCAGTGGAGGAAGTACTTACAGATGTAGTGGAAATAGCATGAGAAGTAGGCAGAATAAAAGTGGAACATGGGCTTGGCATCTGTGGCTCAACGGGCTAAGGCACCAGCCACATACACCTGAACTGGCAGGTTTGAATCCAGCCCGGGCCCTGCCAAACATGATGGCTGCAACAAAAAATGGCCAGGTGTTGTGGCGAGCGCCTGTAGTCCCAGCTACTTGGGAGGCAGAGACAAGAGCCCAGGAATTGGACGTTGCTATGAGTTGTGATGCCATGGCACTCTATCCAGGGTGACAGCTTGAGGCTGTCTCAAAAAAAAAAAAAAAAAAAAAAAATAGAGCCTGAAGATCTGACTGAATTACTGTAATCTCATGAGAAAACTGAACGAATGAGGAGTTGCTTCCTATGGATGAACAAACAAAGAGGTTTCTTGAGATGGAAACTACTCCTGTTAAAGACGCTATGAACATTGATGAAACAAGAAAGAATTTACAACAGTACATAAACTTAGTTGATAAAGCAGCAGCAGAGTTTAGAGCAGTGGTTCTCAACCTTCCTAATGCTGCAAGCCTTTAATATAGTTCCTGTGGGTTGAGACTCATGGGTTGAGAACCACTGGTTTAGAGGACTGATTCCAATTTTGAAAGAAGTTCTACTGTGAGCAAAATGCTATCACACAGCATGGCATGTTACAAATTTTTCGCGAAGGGAAGAGTCAATCAATGGGGCAAACATCATTGCTGTCTTATTTTAAGAAATTAACACAGCCACCCCAATATTCAGTAACCACCATGCTCATCAGTCAGCAGCCATCAACACTGAGGCAATATTCACCACTGGTAAAAAGGTGACTGGTTGAAGGCTCAGATAATTGTTAACATTTTTTTTTTGAGACAGAGCCTCAAGCTGTCACCCTGGATAGAGTGCCGTGACATCACAGCTCACAGCAACCTCCAATTCCTGGGCTCAAGCGAGTCTCCAGCCTCTGCTTCCAAAGTAGCTGGGACTACAGGCGCCCGCCCCAACACCTGGCCGTTTTTTGGTTGCAGCCATCATTGTTGTTTGGCAGGCCCGGGCTAGATTTGAACCCGCCAGCTCAGGTGTACGTGGCTGGCGCCACAGGCGCCGAGCCAATTAACATTTTTTTAACAAAAAAATAGTACTTTTTTTTCCCCTGAAACAGAGTTTCACTATTTTGCCCTCAAAAGAGTGCTCTGACATTACAGCTCACAGCAACCTTAATTCCTGGGCTCAAGTGAGTCTTCAGCCTCTGTCTGCCAAGTAGCTGGGACTACAGGCGCCCGCCACAAAGCCCGGCCATTTTTTGGTTGCAGCTGTCGTTGTTTGGCGGCCCGGGCTAGATTCAAACCCGCCAGCTCAGGTGTACGTGGCTGGCGCCTTAGGCCGTTGAGCCACAGGCGCCGAGCCGATTGTTAACATTTTTTAACAAAAAAAAAGTACTTTCTTTTTTTCTGAGACAGAGTTTCACTATTTTGCCCTCAATAGAGTGCTCTGGCATCAACAGCAACCTTCAACTCTTAGGCTTAAGAGATTCTCTTGCCTCAGCCTCCCAAGTAGCTGGGACTACAGGCACTTGCCACAGCACCTGGCTATTTTTTGTTGCAATGGTTATTGTTTAGCTGGCCCGGGCCAGGTTCAAACCCGTCAGCCTTGATGTTTGTTGCTGGTGCTGTAACCATTGCACTGTAGGCGCTGAGTCCCAAAAAACTATTTTTTAATTAAGGGCTTTTTTTATTTTTGAGACGGAGTCTCACTTTGTCACCTTTGGTAGAGTACCATGGCGTCATAGCTCATAGCAACCTCAAACCCCAGGCCTCAAGTGATTCTCCTGCCTCAGCCTCTAGAGTAGCTGGGACTACAGGTACCCTCCATAACATCCTACTATTTTTAGAGATGGGGTCTCACCCTGGCTCTGGCTGGTCTTGAACTCCTAAGCTCAAGTGATCCACGTGCCTTGGCCTCCCAGAGTGCTAGAATTACAGGGGTGAGCTACCTCGTCTGGCCTTAATTAAGGACTTTTTAAAGACATAATGCTATCCCATGCTCAACAGACTATAATAAAGTATAAACATACTTTTATATGTATTTTATAATACATCTTTTGAAAACCAAAAAACTTGATGTGCTTCGTTGCAGTATCTGCTTTAATTGCTTTGGTCTAGCACCAAACCCATGTTATCTCTGAGGTGTGCCTATATTTATCCTAGAAAAATACATGTGCACCCAACAGGCCTATTTAAGGATAATCCCTGAAACTCGCTGTAAAACAAAAAATTAAAATCAACTTCATTAATGTAGTAATCCTTAAATACAATATAGTAACTCTATCCTAAAGAATACTATGTGGCAATTAAAAAGAGGTAAATATAAATGCATTAAAAGCAACACTTCCAGAACATATTATTAAAGTAGAAATACAAAGTTGTAGGGAGGCTAAGGCAAGACAATCACCTAAGCCCAGGAGTTGGAGGTTGCCGTGAGCTGTGTGACACCACGGCACTCTACTGAGCACAATAAAGTGAGACTGTCTCTAAAAAAAAAAGAAATACAAAGTTGTAGAATAATATGTATAGTACAATCCTAGTATTCCAAAAAGCAAACCAATGTTAGCATATGTGTATATGTGCAAATACATTAAAAATAACTATAAGATAAAGTCTAGGGCCAGACACGTGGCTCACCCCTGTAATCCCAGTACTCTGGGAAATCAAAGCGGGTAGATTGCCATAAGCTCACAGGTTCGAGACCAGCCTGAGCAAGAGCAAGACCCTGTCTCTAAAAATAGCCAGGCGTTGTGCTGGGCACCTGTAATCCCAGCTACTCAGGAGGCTGAGGCAAGAGGATCGCTTAAGCCCAAGAGTTGGAGGTTACTGGGAGCTATGATGCCACAGCACACTACAGAGGGTGACGTAGTGAGACTCTGTCTCAAAACAACAACAAAAAACATATAGTTATGGCTTGGCACCTGTGGCTCAAGTGGCTAAGGTGCCAGACCATACACCTGAGCTGGAGGGTTCGAATCCAGCCCAAGCCTGCCAAACAACAGTGATGGCAGCAACCAAAAAATAGCCAAGCGTTGGGGCGGGCGCCTGTGGTCCCAGCTACTTGGGAGGCTGAAGCAGGAGAATGGCTTGAGCCCAGGAGTTGGCAGTTGCTGTGAGCTGTGATGCCATAGCACTCTACCCAGGGCGACGGCTTGAGGCTCTGTCTCAAAAAACAAAAAAGATATAGTCTAAAAATTAAATTAATGGCATTATCATTAATGAAAAAGAAGACAAGCTAGACATGGTGGCATTGCCCTGTAGTACTAGCTACTCAGGAGGATTAGTGGTGCCCAGGAGTTCAAGGCTATCATGTACAAAAATCACATCTAAGAATAGCCATTGAATTCTAACCTGGGCAACACAGCAATACCCTGTTTCTAGAAAATAAAAAAGACTTCCTTTTTTTACATTATTTGTTATTTACTCTGTTTGACTCTTTTATATCTTCATGTATTAATTATACAACTTAAAAAAAGTATTACTTAAAAGGAATACATTATTTTAAACTGACCATCCATGCAGGTTAGGAGCTGGGCTACAATTCTTCGTTCCATATCTTTGGAAGCAACTTCTCTTTTGGGGGTAATAGCATCAATTTCATCGATGAAAATGATACATGGTGCATTTGACTAGAAATGAAAATATAAGACAACCATAAATACATCTCCTACACTAAAGTATAGTTAAGAATATACATTTAGGCTTGGCGCCTGTGGCTCAACGGGCTAAGGCGCCAGCCACGTACACCTGAGCTGGTGGGTTCAAGTCCAGCCCGGGCCCGCCAAACAACAATGATGGCTACAACCAAAAAATGGCTGGGCGTTGTGGTGGGCGCCTGTAGTCCCAGCTACTTGGGAGGCGGAGGCAAGAGACTCGCTTGAGCCCAGGAATTGGAGGTTGCTGTGAGCTGTGATGCCACGGCACTCTCTCCAGGGTGATAGCTTGAGGCTCTGTCTCAAAAAAAAAAAAATATATACATTTAAAAAAAATCTTGGGTCTCACCTGTGGCTCATTGAATAGGGCGTTGGGCCCACATACCGAAGGTGGAGGGTTCAAACACAGCCTCAGCCAAACTGCAAAAACGGAAAAATAGCCGGGCATTGTGGCGGGTGCCTATAGTTCCAGCTACTCAGGAGGCTGAGGCAAGAGAATTGCCTAAGCCCAGGAGTTGGAACTTGCTGTGAGCAGTGTGACGCCACGGCACTCTACCGAGGGCGATAACAGTGAGACTCTGTCTCTACAAAAAAAAAAAAAAATCTTAAAGTTCAATGATTATTCACCAAAAGAAAAACCCAGTGCACAGTGCACAGTGTTTTACTTCCGATTTTAAGAGAACCAAGATGCCTAAAGAACAGTAAGAAACTGAAGATAAGGTAACACATTTATATTCTTTTCATCAATTCCTGTTTTATGATAAATCAAAAGAAATTCTTTCGTAACTAAAGGTATTTATTTGCTATGCTATGAATTATAAACAATAAGCATATAAACTTTATTTATTTATTGAGATACAGTCTCACTCAGTCGTTCTGGGGTTGAGTGCCGGTGGTGTTATACAGCTCACAGCAACCTCAAACTATTGGGTTCAAGCAATTCTCTTCCTATAGCCTCCCAAGTAGCTGGGACAACAGGCGCCTGCCACAAGGCCCGGCTATTTTTAGAGACAGGGGTCTCACTGTTGCTCAGGCTGGTCTTGAACTCCTGAACTCAAGCAATCCACCTGCCTCAGCCTCCCTGCGTGCTAAGATTACAAGCATGAGCCATTGTACCCAGCCAGCATACACACTTTGAAGTAGCTTACTAGAAATTTTGAGTGCTTCTACCAATATAAAGTCTCTAAGCTTTTCTCTAGAATTTGCTAAAAAAGGAATTTCAGAAACATCAGAGCTCTTCAAAAAACTCGTGGTAAAAATATATATACAATTTATCATTTTATTTATTTCAGATAAAGTTTCATTTTGTTGCCCTCCCTATAGTGCCATGGCATCACAGCTCACAGCAACCTCAAACTCATGGGCTCAAGTGGTTCTCTTGCCTCAGGCTCCCCAGTAGCTGGGACTACAGGTGCCTGCCACAATGCCAGACTCTTAAAGACAGGGTCTCTCTCTAGCTCAGGCTGGTCTTGAACTCCTGAACTCAGGCAATCCACCCACTTTGGCCAGCCAGAGTGCTAGGATTATAGGTGTAAGCCGCTGTGCCCTGTCCAATTTACCATTCTAAACACTTTTTAGGCTGGGCGCAGTGGGAGGCTAGTACTCTAAAGAGGCTGAGGTGGATGGATTGCTTGAGCTGATGAGACCAGCCTAAGCAAAAGTGAGACCTCATCTCTATTAAAAATAGAAAATCTGAGGCAAGATGATAGCTTGAACCAGAGAGTTTGAGGTTGCTGTGAGCTATGATTGCACTCTATCCAGGGCGACAGGTTTTGAGACGCTGTCAAAAAAAAAAAAAAAAAGTTCTGGCTCAGCGGCTAGGGTGCCAGCCATGTCACCGAAGCTGGCAGATTCAAAGCCTGGGCCTACCAAACGATGACAACTACAAACAAAAAATAGCCGGGTGTTGTGGTGGGCAGCTGTAGCCCCAGCTACTTGGGAGGCTGAGGCAAGAGACTCGCTCAAGCCCAAGAGTTTGAGGTTGCTGTGAGTTGTGACACCATGGCACTCTACCGAGGGTGACATGAGACTCTGTCTCAAAAAAAAAAAAAAAAATGTTTTGCGGCATTAAGTACATTCACACTGATACATAACCATTCATCCCCAGAACTTTTTCATCTTCCATAATGAAACCATCCAAGTCTTATTTTAAAGACTATATTAAATAAGGAAAGATAATAAAGTTCAAATAAATAGATGTGTTTAATGATCATCTCACTATTTTTACTTTAGAAATAAACTAGATAGGCTTGGCACCTGTGGCTCAACAGGCTAAGGCGCCAGCCACGTACACCTGAGCTGGCAGGTTAGAATCCAGCCCGGTCCTGCCAAACAATGACAGCTGCAACCAAAAAATGGCCGGGCGTTGTGGCGGGCGCCTGTAGTCCCAGCTACTTGGGAGGCACAGGCAGGAGACTCGCTTGAGCCCAGGAATTGGAGGTTGCTGTGAGCTGTGATGCCACAGCACTCTATCCAGGATGACAGCCTGAGGCTCTGTCTCAAAAAAAAAAAAGAAAAAGAAAAAAAGAAATAAACTAGATAGGGGCCCGGGTACAGTGGCTCATGCCATAATCTCAGCACTTTGGGAGGCCAAGGCAGGAAGACTGTGTGAGGGCAGGAATTTGAGACCAGTTTGGAAAATAGTAAGACCCATGCCTATAAAAAATTTTTTAAAATTAGCCAGGCATCATGCAACACAAACTGTAGCAGCTCCTAGGGAAGAGGCTGGAGTAGAAGGATTTCTCAAGCCCACAAGTTTGAGGTTACAGTGAACTATGGTAACACCACTACACTCTAGCCCAGACAAGAGAAAAAAGAAATAAAGAGAAACTAGATACTGTACTTACCGGATACAATGAACACTATTCTGGGGATGGGCACACCAAAAGCACTGACTTAAGCATTACAACAAGACATTCATGTAACAAAAACCTTGTATCCCCTTAATTATTATTTTGGAAAAAAGAAAAAAGGATGTAAGGATAACCTAGAATAGTCAAATTCATAGACAGAAAGCAGAATGGTGGTTGCCAAGGACTGGAGGAAGGAAGAAACAAAGAGTTACTGCTCAACAGGCAAAGAGTTTCTGTTCAGAAAGATGAAAAATTTATGGAGGTGGATGGTGTTGATGGTTACACAACAATGTGAATGTTCTCAATGCCACAAAACTGTACACTTAAAAATGTTTTAAAATGGCAAATTTCGTTATGGACATTTTATCACACACAGAAAAGGAGCTCACACCAGTAATCCTAGTGACTAAGAAGGCTGAGATGGGAGGATCCCTTGAGCCCAAGAGTTTGGGACCACCCTGGGCAAATGGCTAGACCCCATCTCTAAAAAAAATACAAAAAAGAAAAGAGAGGTTGGCACCTGTACTCAGTGGGCGCTGGCCCCATATACTGAGGGTAGCAGGTTCCAACTGGGCCCCAGCCAAAGTGCAACAAAAAACAGCCGTGTGTGGGTGGGCTATTCCCAGCTACTTGGGAGACTAAGGCAAGAGAATTGCCTAAGCCCAGGAGTTGGAGATTGCTGTGAGCTGTGATGCCACAGCACTCTACTGAGAGTGACAGAGTGAGACTCTGTCTCAAAAAACAACCAAAAAAAAAAAGAAAGAAAAGGACAAAAACGCCCAGCATAGTGGTATGTGCCTATAGTCCCAGTTACTCAGGAAGCTGAGGTGGGAAGGACATTCACTTGACCCCAGGAGTTCAAGGTTTTTTTTTGTTTTTTTTTTTTTGAGACAGAGCCTCAAGCTGTCGCCCTGGGTAGAGTGTCGTGGCATCACAGCTCACAGCAACCTCCAATTTCTGGACTCAAGCAAGTCTCCTGCCTCCACCTCCCAAGTAGCTGGGACTAAAGGTGCCCGCCACAATGCCTGGCCATTTTTTTGGGTTGCTGCTGTCATTGTTGTTCGGCGGGCCCGGGCTGGATTCGAACCCGCCAGCTCAAGTGTACGTGGCTGGCACCTTAGCCCGTTGAGCCACAGGCGCCGAGCCAGGAGTTCAAGGTTTCAGTGAGCTATAACTCTACCACTGCAGTCCAGCCTGCGTCATAGAGTGAGACACCATTTCTTTAAACAATAGAAAAAAAATGAGATAAGTTAAAATTTAAATTTATATTCAATGGTTAGAAGTGACATGGCTTATGCTAAGAGTCAGAATTTCAGGCTGGCTAAGACATCTTAAAATCCTGGGGTTGTTTTATTTTATTTTTTTGCAGTTTTTGGCTGGGGCTGGGTTTGAACCCACCACCTCCAGTATATGGGGCCGGTGCCCTACTCCTTGAGCCACAGGCGCCCCTCTATTTTATTTTATTTATTCATTTATTTATTTTTTGGAGATAAGAGTCTCACTATGTCACGCTTAGTAGAGTGCTGTAGTGTCACAGCTCACAGTAACCTCAAACTCTTGGGCTTAAATGATTCTCTTGCCTCAGCCTCTCAAGTAGCTGGGAATATAGAAACCAGCCACAAAGCCCAGCTATTTTTTGTTGCAGTCTGGCTGGAGCCCGGTTCGAACCCACCACCCTTGATATATGGGGCCAGCGCCCTACTCACTGAGCCACAGGTGCCGCCCTACAGTTGTCATTGTCGTTGTTTAGCTGGCCCTGGCCGGGTTCGAATCGCCACCCTTGGTGTATTTGGCTGGCGCTGTAACCACTTTGCTACGGGCTCCAAGCCCCCTGGGGTCATTTTAAAGAATAAGATACTTGGGTTGGGTGCTATCGCTGACGCCTGTAATCCCAGCACTCTGAGGAAGCAGAGATGGGTATATTGCCCTGAGCTCACAGGTTCAAGAGCAGTCTGAGCAAGAATGAACCCTCCCTACCCCCTATCTCTAAATGTAGCTGGCCGTTGCAATGGGTGCCTATAGTCCCAGCTACTTGGGAGGCTAAGGCAAGAGAATCGCTTGAGCCCAAGATTTGGAGGATAACCCTATAATATCTGGCAACCTGGCATTAGTCACTGGCTGACTCACCACAGCTTGTTCGAATAGTTCTCTTAGCTTCTGCTCAGACTCTCCAGATACTCCAGACACAATCTCTGGAGCAGCCACTTTCAGAATTGGCAGGTCCAATTCCTAGGCACAAATATAAGAAGAACAAAATATTCAAATTTTAAGTTCTCTACTCTTTATCTAGTCCTCTCAAAATTACATGTTTTAAATAGCTATTTTCCCAAAAAACTTTATCTATTTGTGTTGGCCCAATGAGAAACACCACTTAAAAATCTATGGCTTCACACAAACACATTGAAAAATACCACTTAAAAACCTATGGCTTTATGCAAACACCTTACGTAGATTCCTACTTCTTCTTTTTATGTTATAGCTATCACCATAAAACTGTTATCTCTTTTGAATAAAGGGTCTTGACTCTGAGGAGACCTGTTTTTCCCTACCTAGGGCTAAGTCAAAACAATCCTGTTATTCATCTGCTGAACATGAAACCGCAGGGAGTTGTAAGAAAAATGTTCCCACAAACCCTACCTAACATTTCTCCATCCCCTAACCCAGACAGTATCCTGTTGCTAGTCGGAGGAGAGAAGAGAGGGCATCGCCTGTAGCTCAGGGGGTAGGGCGCAGACCATACACTCCAAGGCTGGCAGTTCGAACCCAGTCTGGGCCAGCTAAAACAAGACAGGCAACTGCCAGGCGTCGTGGCAGGCACTTGTAGTCCCGGCTACCTGGGAGGCTGAGGCAAGAGACTCGCTTAAGCCCAAGAGTTTGAGGTTGCTGTGAGGTGTGATCCCACGGCATTCTACTGAGGGCA
>CAUYRH010081808.1:0-15205 GCA_963574655.1 Perodicticus potto
TGTCATGCCCCAAAGACACACTGAGTCCGGCTTACTTTTCCTAAATGTTGAAATCTGACCTTGCTGATCTGGACTTCTCAGGGGCTACACTCTGATACAAGATATATATAGATAACTTCCTTCTCTGCTCCCTGAACTTTCTGGCTTCTAGACAGCGTATATACTTCCTGAAGCGATCAGTCCTCAGAGAAGTAAGACTTCTAATGAAAAAACTTCAATTCTGCCAAAGCCAAGTAAAATACCTGGCACGTTTAATTTCCAAAGAAAAGTTGCTAATAAATCCAGACAGAATCAAGCAAAGACATTCTGGCCTTCCCTAAACCTTCCACTAAAAAATAACTCCAAGTCTTTCTAGGTCTGGCCAAGTATTGTCAGAATTGGATACCCAATTTTTCTTTTCTTTTTATTTTATCCAATTTTTCTTTAATGGCTCAGCCTCAACATGTCCCACTAAAGACAGCTAAACCAGGTCCTCTTGTGTTGACCCTCAAAGGACTATCAGCTACACACAGTATTAAAGCTCCCACCCTGGGCACCCTAATTACAGCCTCCTTTTTACCTTATTTATATATGAAGAAGAGGGAAATCCTCTGGGGTCCTAACTGAAAACAATGAGGACCATAAGAGACCTACAGGCTACTCCAGCTCACTCGGTGGAAACTCTGCTAAATCTCCCCACATCCAGCATTTTTCTTTAGCACACTCACTTCATATGAAGTCCTTCTTGTACCTTCCCCTCACATTACCATTTCTTGTTGCAAAAACCTTAACACTGCTGCTGTCACCTTCCAGCAACTCATTCCGAGACTCGATGTCTTGACTGATCAACTTCTTAAACCCAAACCGGATCTGTAAGAGACCCCTACAGACACTGCTGATGTAATCTTGTTTACAGATGGCTCAGATCTTAGGGCTGATATGGGAAAATACCATGTAGGTTATGCTATTTTCTGCTTTGCTGAAATCATGGAAGACAGCCCTCTTCCAGAAATAAAATCAGCTCAGCAAGCAGAACTGATTGCCTTAACTGAAACATGTCAGTTGGCAGAAAATAAAACTGCAAACATCGACGCTGATCACAGATACACATTCACATTTGGAGCAGCTTGTGATTTAGAGCAACATGGAGTTTCGACCTCCTCAGAGCAACCCATCAAGAACGGCCAGCAAATCCTAGAGTCTATTCAAAGCCTGAATCATTGACTGTTATAAAAATTCATGGATACTCTAAACACCCCCCATATAGGGGCAATCATTTCACTGGTATTGTGGCCAAACATATGGCACTAAAGAACATTTCCAGCCTGAGCCCCATCCAAGGAATGTCTCTGCAAGTACACACCCATTTAGAACCCTATTGAAAGAGCACAAGAAAAGGTCCCCCAAAAGGAACCAAACCTTTGGAAAAGCAAGGAAGGGGTATTCTCTACTGAAACACGTTATGGGATGGACAAAATGATTGAACCACCCTTCCCCCAGGGCATTTAGTGACCCTTTGATGTTCATGAGTTAACTCACTGGAATCCAGAGAAAATGACAGCATGGGGAAAACAATGTCATTGGAAACCATCCCCTATAGTTAGTTGCTCAAATGCCTATTTCATTGTACTATCTACCCCAGACCCAACCCTGGGATCTGCTCCATGAATCTCAGAGACATTTTCCTTTACCATCAGAGCCTTGTGAGATATGGCAACTGGATTTTGTCTAACTGCCATCATATCAAAGATATAAGTGTGTTTTGTGTGTGTGTGTGTGTGTGTGTGTGTGTGGTTTTTGGCCGGGGCTGAGTTTGAACCCACCACCTCCAGCATGTGGGGCCAGCACCCTACTCCTTTGAGCCACAGGCACCACCCGATATAAGTGTGTTTTAGTTATGATCTACATGTTTCAGTGTTGGACTAAAGCATTCCCATGCTGCAGAGACGCCGCCCACATTATATGAAAAGTTTTAATAGAACAGATCACTCCTTCTTGGGGACTTCCTTCTGAGCTCCTCGGTGACCTGGGCATGCATTTTGCTGCCCATTACTGCCAAGTAATGTGATCTATTTGCATCATATGGCCAATATTTCGGCATTTCCACCATGCACCCCCATTCCTTGAAGTTGGTGGAGCCAACTGACATAATAAAAACCCAATTTGCAAAACTAACCGAAGCTTTTGATATTACAAGGGCCAAGGCTCTTCCACTGGTGTCACTCAGCCTAAGATCTATCCTCTTTGGAAAACCTAACTTACTCCTTTGGAAGCAATAAGCAGGGAGACCCATGTGCCTGGATGAAAGGATATATAAACCAACATTATTAAAGGGAAAAATCCTTTACTATTGCCAAAGACTTATTACACTTCTTTCTAAAAATGATAAATTGGTCCAAGATTCTTTTTATAGCCTGTTCCCAGGAGATGAAGATCAACTGAGTCATGAACAACAACCTGGAGATTTTGTGTACTGGGAACATTTCCCCAAATAAAGGATGCCTTTCAAGCCTGATGGAAGGGACCATATCATACACTTCTAACCAATCCTTGCACAGCTAAAGTTGAAGGTTTTGATTTATGAATTCATGTTTTTCATTTAAAAAAGGCAAATATGGCTGGGAGGGAGGCTGACGCGGGAGCATTGCTTGAAACAAGGAGTTTGAGACCACCTGAGCAAGAGTGAGACCCAATCTCCACTAAAAATAGAAGAATTAGATGGTGTGGTCGTGCACCTGCAGTCCCAGCTACTTGGGAACTGAAGCAGCAGGCTTATTTGAGTCCAGGAGTTTGAGGTTACAGTGGGCTATGATAACACCACTGCACTGTACCTGTGGAAACGGAACTGTGGGCTAATTTTTTCTATGTTTTTAGTAGAGATGGATCTTGCTTTTGCTCAGAGCTGGTCTGCAACTCCTCTCCTCAAGCAATGCTCCCACTTTGGCCTCTCAGAGTGGTAGGATTATAAGAATCACCTTTCCTGGGCATGATTTGTGTTTCTACCTGTTTGAAGTCAGCAACAAAAACCGAAGTCATGCGTGCTTAATGACTAGAGTCGATTCAACATATCACTGAAACAATATAATTTAAGGCCTAACTGACTTCAAGCCTGTCCCTAGGTTGCCAAATCTGGCCCTAAAACTTCACCAGTCCCAACTGTCTCCTATCCCTCAGTGGGGACATTACTCTCTGGGAATGAGCCCTCCTAGTACAGAGGGATTCCAAAATAATTCATTGATCATCAGTGCTTTCCAGAAGAAAGACTTTGATCAAAAGGAGGGAGATGAGAAAAAAATTGGACAAATGGATGTTAACTAAATTACAATGGCCACAGGAAAATGGACCTGAGTCCACAATTACTCCCCTAAAATTCCTGGTCACCTCTTGCTTATGTAAAGAATCCCAGGAAGTGGGTTATCACAATCTGATAATGACTGTTTGGGGAAATGCTGCAGTCTCTAGCCAGTCATCCGTTAGCTTATTTCTGCTAACCAGTGGTATTTCTATAAAAGCTGGCGGAGACTGCTTGCAATGCTTTCCTCCTCATCTGGCCCTTACACCCAACTCAGAGCATCTTCCAAACTTAGTCTGGAAGTGTTCCCTGCGTTATAGTCCACACATTTGGCTCGACTGAACTCTTTACCTACATACATCTGCCTTTGTTCTTTCTTGCAGGTCAGCAGATAAATCCAAGGTTTCTGGTCTGAGCAACTGAAGAATAGAGTTGCCATTTATTGAATTGAGGGAGACTTCAGGGAGAAAATAAATACAGTAGAACCTCCACAGTTGACTACCTGCCTACATTGACTACTTTCTTAAGTTGACTTAATTTTTATAGACCAAAAATGGCCTTATGTCGACCACCTCCGTATGCTGACCGATTTGTTGTAGTTCCTTGGGTGGTCAACTTACAGAAGTTCTAGTATAAAATGGAAGGATATACAGTAACTCACAGAATATAATGAAAAGTAGAAATTAAGGAGTGAGCAAGTTGTTGCTTCTAGCCTTCTGAGAGTTCCAGATTCAGAAGTTGGAAACGATCAGAACTCCTAAAGGGAAAATGAACTCAAAGCTTTTCACCAAAAGGATAAGGCCAGAGATCAGCTCCCCGCGTGAAAGTGGAAACAAAACCAAATGACTAGCTGCTGGCTGGGCTGCCAGAGCACTTAGCAAGCTTCAGGCATAAAGGAAAAGAGGGGTGCTGCCAATTGGATGACAGGACAACCCTTAAACAAAGTCTGAAACCGAGAAATAAACACCGTTCCATAGGAAGGCTACGACACACTTGGGTTTCCGTCTTGGAAGACAGATCATATTACTCCATTGGAAATCAATTTTAAAAGCGATAGTGGCAAATATATGGGTACTGTTCAAAAGGGACTTGGCCGGAATGGGCACTACATTTGGAAATTTTTGTTTGAAAGCCTCGAATTTAACTTTACAACACTATGCTAAAATCCAAGTGCACAGATAAATACAACCCCACCCAGCGTAGCTTAGGGTTATTATGGTTTAAATAGTCCATCTGTGTGTGCTCAAATTGGCAACTAAATAATAAAGTTGAAAGTCATGTTACAGCTGGGAAACCCGAGCAGGAACCTTTCCAGGAAGCAGAGGGCCACTGTATTGTCTAATGACAGGTTCTGGAGAAAGCCTCCACCAGGGCTAAAGTCCCAAAGGTCCCCCAGGGACATACGGACTTAGCTGGAGCAGGAGGACAAACCCACTGGAGAATGCAGCCTCACCTCAGACATGCCCTTGTCCGTAAGCACTGTGGCAGGACTGAGAACTTGAACTTGGCACAGGGACAAGCAGGCCTTAATAGCAGTTAAAAAAGGGAAAATTTGCAATTGAGCTGCAGGGCTCTGGGGCTTGGTCAACTCAGTTGTTCCCTAACATCCTGGCAGAGTGACATTCTTTATAAAGTAAGAAAGATTTTTCTTTTCCCCATTTGGAGCTAGAAAGTTTTGTGTCTAAAATAAACATGATTCATGTCCCAAGAAAGCTTGCTTCTAGAGACCTCTGTATCCCTGGCTGTCTCACACCTCCTCCACCCCTTAGAATCTGATTTCTGATTCTCAACCCTGAGGTGAAAACTCTGCCTACCCTTCAATTTCTAGGTCTAGGAAGACCTGGACCCTCGGTTGGTTGGTTGAGAGGAACCAGTCTTTTGGGCAGAAATTATGCAGCTTTTGACCCAAGAGTTTGTTTGAGCTCCAATATCCAGAAAAGTGTGAAAATTCTATGTTTTCCCTCCTCCTCCGTTTGTGACCTCTGGAAGTCCCCTAAATTTACTGAACAATATTTCCCTAAGGTTATAAAGTCAGGTGTATTTTTTCACCTAACTCAGCAATGTTTTAATACATAAATATGAATTCCACAGAGATTTTGCTTGTGCATTGCAGTTTAGGCTGTCACATTAGTTCAGTATTTTAATTTAGTAAACTCTATTAACTGATTTATTTTCTATTGTAAATTAATATGTGGGTCATCTCTTCATATACTGTGTGTTTCAGTAAGTCAATATGTTAAAATCATTAATTCACTCAAAAAAGTATTCTTTGCTCAAAGTTTATTTATACTATTGTTAAATCTCTCTGTGTGTGTCCCCGCCCATATTGTTAAATTACATTTCTGGAAGGCTATTGTTTTGGACCAAGTTCCTAATGAGACTCCAACAAACCAGACCAAACCAGAATGAAGTTGCTCAGGCTAGATGCCACGTAATCAAATTAAAACAGGCCAGTTTTTTGAAAGATAGGAGATTACAGAAACCAAAAGCTTCTGGGCCCAGTTTACCTGAGTCAGCATGGTAGGTAAGTCTCCTGTATTTCAACTCTATAAGGAAAGTTACTTTGTAAAAAACTGATTCCCTTTTTATTCCTTGATTCTGCTTCCCTCAGCCCTTTTTTAGCTATAAAGCTTGCCCCTCTGTTCAGCTCATGGGAGCATCTTTCTAATTTTAGGTGGAATATTGCCCATTCATTAATTACTAATACAAGCCAATTAAATATTTAAAATGAATTTGCTGGGCCTGTAATCCCAGCACTTTGGGAGGCTGAGGCAAGTGAATCACCTGAGCTCACGAGTTGGAGACCAATCTAAGCAAGAAGAGCTAGACCCCGTCTACTAAAAATAAAAAAATTAGCTGGATATGGTGACAGGCACCTGTAGTCCCAGCTACCTGAGAGGCTGAAGCAGGAGGGTTGCTTGAACTCAGGAGTTTGAGGTTGCTGTAAGCTAGACTGACACCACTGCACTCTGGCCTGGGCAACGGAGTAAGACTTTGTCTCAAAAGGAAAAAAAAGAGTTTGTTGAAGTTTTGTGTTTTTTTGGTTTTTTGTTTTTTGACAAATACCATAAGCACTTTAAGAAATACACAGAATATGTTATAGAATGCAACAATTGTAGTATTTGGAGTAATTTCTAAGACTGAATCTCATTGTTCCTTAAGTCGCGTTTAGTAGTCATGTGTTTCTTATTTTGTGGGATGGAAAAACAGTATCTATGGGGCATTTTTTTCTCCCAAATGATGAAAATATACTGAAATATAATGAAATCCATAACTATCTTTTGAGGCTTCTGATTTTCCTTCTCTATATTGGCTTATTCTTTGTGGTTATAAAGCAACTAAGTAAGAATATACATAGTAACTTTATGACAAATTCCACTTAAACTTTGTATATACAATTTGTATTTTTTCTTTCACACAGTGATAATTGAAATTTCAGGTAAATGTACCAAAAAGAAAGAGAGAGAAAGAATATTGTTATATCTTATTAACTGCAATGAGCTCTTAGTTTATCTAGAAATGTATTCAGACATCCTTTTAATTTTTTAATTTTTTTTATTTTTGCAGTTTTTGGCCAGGGCTGGGTGGGGCTATATACTACAAGGCAGATTCCAAGGCCTCACCTCATAACCTCTCTTTCAGTAGGTCCGGGGTGGACCCAGGAATCTGTATTTTAATAACATTGTCATGTTATCTTTATGCCCAAATTTAAGAGGCACTTTTTTTTTAAGAGACAAAGAGTCTCACAATGTGGCCCTTGGTAGAGTGTTGTGGCGTCACAGCTCACAGCAACCTCCAGCTCTTGGGCTTAGACAATTCTCTTGCCTCAGCCTCCCAAGTAGTTGGGACTACAGGCGCCTGCCACACGCCAGGCTATATTTTTGTTGCAGTTTGGCGGGGAGCCGGGTCCCGCCACCCTCAGTATATGGGGCCAGTGCCTACTCACTGAGCCACAGGTGCCACCCTTAGGAGGCACTTTTTTTGTGTGTTTTGCAAAAGATATCTGTTGTGGGCCTAGCAAGTTGGCTCGCACCTATCTAGCACTCTGGGAGCTCAAATTGGGTGTATTGCCTGAGCTCACAAGTTCAAGACCAGCCTGAGCCAGAGTGAGACTTCGTCTCTAAAAATAGCTGGGCATTGTGGCAGGCACTTGTAGTCCCAGCTACTTGGGAGGCTGAGGCAAGAGAATCCCTTGAGCCCAAGAGTTTGAGGTTGCTGTGAGCTGTGACACCACATATCTGTTATGTTTCATTTCTAATGAGTCAATTTCACACCTAATTTTATCTTGATAATTTTACATTCTTTTCTCTTTAAAAGTCTCCCAAGTTATGTAAGCTTCAAGCACCACAAAACCTCAATCTACTCCTGCTGTAGATAAATTTGTAATCTATATTTTTGTATTTCTAAATGATATTTACTTGTTGGCTCTGTGCCCCTAGCACAGTGGTTACGGTATCAGTCACATACACCGAGGCTGGAGGGTTCGAACCCAGCCTGGGCCTACTAAATAACAATGACAACTGCAACAAAAAATAGCCAGGCGTCGTAGTGGGCACCTGTAGTCCCAGCTACTTGGGAGGCTGAGGAAAGAAAATTGCTTAAGCCTAAGAGTTTGAGGTTGCTGTGAGCTTTGATGCCATAGCACTCGACCAAAGGCCACATAGTGAGACTCTGTCTCAAAAAAAAGATATCTACTTGTAATTCAACAAGATGTGATGGAAAACATGGAAGACTTCCAAAGGAAATGGGAAGCAGCTATGTCCAAAATAAGACAGGAGCCAGAGGTCTGGACGCAGCACATCTCCAGACCCTGACACCTGCACAGAGGGTCTGCAGACCCCACTGCTGGAGCATGAGTGGGAGAGTAAGAGGCAGCAGCTTACCTGGTCCCGGGAACAGCTGGCTGGTGGTGCCCTTTGGTACCAATTAAGGTAGTTTTGTACCCGTCCAGATGTTTAACTCTCATACTACTATTCTGTTGCGGGAACGGAGACGTGAGGGACAGTAGCTTTGCCCCAGGTATAGAACTTGCACCAGTAATTATTAGGGAATGCAAGAAACAGACTACACGCTCTTCAGATTGGGTGTAACAAATCATCTTTCTTCTGGGCCACCTTATGTACACCGGTGGTCATGTACACACTTAATCTATGATCTATAGCCTGTTACCATTACCTAACTTCTTCTATCTAAAATTAACTTGTGGAAAGACATTCAGTCTACAAATCAACACAATACTTTCTGTTTTTACATTCTTTTCAGACATGCTTCAGCTTTTGAACAAAGTATCTAAATAGAGATCACAAAGAGCTGCAGGGAATTGGGGAATGAAGCCCCTTCAAGCACACACTTACTTAACCCAAAAAAGATTTATGACTTTGTTTCTCTACAGAGCAGAGTTCTTTAGGCCCCAGGACATTATGTGCAGAACATATGTCACCCTCTGATCCGTATCACCAGGGGTGGGGTTGTCAGCCCCTAACCACCTGGGCTTGATGGAAGCATACTTTCAGAGTCACTGTTTTTATCGACTTTTACCTCCAGACAAACAGTCTCTGTGTACACTCAGGGGGAACCCAACTCTTTTGCTTCTGTATTAACAGAAGCTATTTTTACCCATTAAAGGCTTGCCTTTGTGTGGCTTATGTAGGGTGGTCTTCTAACCCTACACTATTCCAGGACTGACTACAATCATCCCAAATGTGGAATAAGGTTTAAAATATGAAAAAGATTATGTCTGTATTAGGTATGTCAACCATCTTTCTCCCTTCTCCAAAGCTTTCTAAAAGAATCTGCCTCTGTCTGTAGCTCTCGGGGTCATGCTTGTCTCAGGTGACACCAACATCGTGGTCACAACTAATGGAACCCAGGATAGAAACCTGATTTAGAATAAGTCAATTAAATGTTCTATTTTGAGAATTTGAACTAAAATAAAGACACAGAGGCTGTTTATGTTGCACAGAGAAGTTCTGAGGCGCAGGTGCATTGGGACAAACATGATGCTATGGCCAACCAAAGCCTTGGGGAAGTGAAATTTATGGGGAAGCAAAGCAAACCTCACAAACGTGGGACAAATCAGAAAGAATGGACTAGAAAAGACAGAACAAATGGACATACCTGGGAAAGCAGAGCTGGGAGATCATCCGATGCCAGAAAGGGCAGCTGTCAGATGACTGCTTCCTATGAAACAGGATTCTACACTGTGAAATTGGGTTCTCTGATGTGCCCGGAATCCCTTCACCAGGTGTCCTTCCTGCCTACACCCAGAGCGCTGAGTTGGGGAAGTTTTTGTTCCCATCAGCAGAGATTCCTAGTTAAGACAATCGTGTACTTACCAGTCACAGATTTCGGAGCAGTAAAGGAAGGAAGCACACATCCTGTGGAACACGCTCCAGGCTGCAGGGCTTCCTGTGGAATCCAACTAGATAGTTCAAGCTAAGAAGGTGGAATCAAAGAAACAGTAGGCTGAGGGTGGACAAGCCCTGCAGCGAGGGTGATGAGGCCCCGACAGGGACATGCCCTGGCTACGTAGAGCAGTGACCTGTGGGTCATGGAGGTCGAATGACCCTTTCACGGGAGTCACCTAAATACATCCTGCATATCAGACATTTACATTACAATTCATAATAGTAGCACAATTACAGTTATGAAGTAGCAACAAAAATAATTTTATGGTTGGGGGTCATCACAACATGAGGAACTGTATTAAAGGGTCATGGCATTAGGAAGGTTGACAACCACTGACGTAGAGTAATGGGAAGGGCAACCAGAAGCATGGAGATTGCATCCGTTTCCCGTTTCCTGGTCTAGCTGGTGATAGTCACATCTTTAGTATGTTAGAGCGTCAATGCAGGTTACTCAGCACAGGGATACCACAGCATAGAGATCAGATTAAAAGGTCTTTCTTTTTTATCTACTATGTCCATACCTTTGCTCTAAATACTAATAGAAATTTCACATGAACTAGGATGGAAGAGCTGCACCAAAGCACCAAATGCTACCTACTTGCTTTTAAGAAAAGTATTGTTAAGGCTCAGCACCTGTAGCTCAGTGGTTAGGGTGCCAGTCACATGCACTGGGGTGGGTGGGTTTGAACCCAGCCTGGCCTGCTAAACAACAATGACAATAATAACAAAAAGAAAAGAATAGCTGGGCATTGTGGTGGGCACTGTTGTCCCAGCTACTTGGGAGTCTGAGGCAAGAGAATCGCTTAAGCTCAAGAGTGAGTTTGCTGTGAGCTATGATGCCACAGCACTTTACCAAGGGTGACATAGTGAGACTCTGTCTTTTTTTTAAGCCAGGCTTAGTGGTTCATGCCTATAATCCTAGCACTCAGAGAGGTGGAGACAGGTGGATTGCTTGAGCTCAGGAGTTTAAGACCAGCCTGAACAAGAGAAAGACCCCATTTCCACTAAAAAGGAAAAAAGAAAAATGAGCCAAGTGTGGTGGCTAGCTCCTGTAGCCCCAGCTACTTGGGAGGCTGAGGCAAGAGGATCGCTCGAGCCCAAGAGTTTGAAGTTGCTGTGAGCTATGATGACACAGCACTCTACCCAGGGCCACAGAGTGAGACTATCTCAAAAAAATATATTTTAAAGAGCTCTGCATAATTTTAGTAGGTGGTTGAGTTTGCTGATTGTCCTTCATTATCCTTTATTTCATTTTATACCACTAAAAAGCTGGAGCCAAATATAGCTAAAGATTGCACAGTAAAGCGAATGAATGTATGTATCAGTGACATACACAACTTCGGGGTCAGGAGCTCTGAGCACTCTTTTTTCCCTTTCAGTGGGCTGGAATGAGGAGGTGGGGTTGAGATATTTTCATGTACAAAAGTGAAGCCAGCTTCCACAGGATGGGAAAGCAACAAGATGGAAGGGCTGGATTCTCTACAGAGTCTCAGTGTCAGGATCTTTATATACTCTGAGTCTCTTGTTTCAACAGCCTCGCCAGTATCCCAGTGACTACTGCAGGCCCAGGCCAGCAGGATGCAGGATGATTCTCTACACATCTCCTGGGACCCGGGGTAAACTGCAGGAAGAGCACCGCGGAACACGTCCAGAGAGATGTCAGGGCCATCGCTGCACAGTAAAGCTGGAGCAAGAGCAATCCACACACCGGGGGGTGACAGAGATCCACTCGGTCTTAAGAGGGTCTTAGAATGAAGAGGAGATCCTAGAACAGAGTGAGGGCTTGCCCTGAGGACAGGGACAATGGTGAGTAGGTCAAGGTGAGCGGAAACAGGGAGGATCCGTGCACAAAACAGTCTCAGGTAGGGGGGTGGTTCTTGGTAACGATGGTGTTTTCAGTTTTCCCTTGAGGAAGAAATCATTTGTGGGGGGGAGGGACTCTAAACATATAAAACCCAGTAAAATCGAACGGCTAAAATTCTAGTTTGTCCTGGTCAGTTCAGGCTAGTGTAACAAAATTAGCATGGAATGGGCAGCTTAAACAGCAAACATTCACTTCATACAGTTCTGGAGGCTGAGAAGTCCTTGATTGAGGAACTGGCAGACCTGATGTCCAGTGAGGGACATTTTCCTGGATAGTGGACAGCTGCCTTCCTGCTGTATCTGCACATGGCCGAGAAAGAGAGAGATCATTTCCCTCACATTCCTCAGAAGAGTCCTAATCCAGGCCAGCCAGTCCTCTCAGCATTCTGGGAGGCTGAGGCAGAATAGGGCTTGGGGTCAGGGATTTGAGATTGACCTGAGGTAGAGAGACCTCCCGTCTCTACCACACATAGAAAAATTAACTGAGCTTGGTGACACATGCCAATAGTCCCAGCTACTCAGGGCCCTGAGTCAGGAGGATCACTTGAGCCCAGAAGTGTGAAGTTGCAGTGAGCTGTGAAGATGCCACTGCTCTCCAGACTAGGTGACAGAGTGAGTGAGACGTTGTCTCAAAAAATATTAAAAAAATAAGAGAAGGCGGCCCTGTGGCTCAGGGGGTAGGGTGCCATATACCACGGGTAGCAGATTCGAACCCGGCCCCCGGCCAAACTGCAACAAAAAATAGCTGGGCGTGGGGTGGGCGCCTATAGTCCCAGCTACTCAGAAGGCTGAGGCAAGAGAATCGCCTAAGCCCAGGAGCTGGAGGTTGCTGTGAGCCATGACACTATAGCACTCTACTGAGGGAGATAAAGTGAGACTCTGTCTTTGAAAATAATAATAATAATAATAATAAAAGAGCACTAATGCCATTCATGAGGGCTCCTTCTCTTGGCCTAATTACCTTCCAAAGTCCCCACCTGCAAATACCATCGCACTGGGGATTAGGCTTCGGCACATGAATTTGGGGAAACACAAATACGCAGTCAATAGCGTAGCCATTAGAAAAGCAGTAGGGAGCGTTTGTTCCTACTACGTCCGGAAAATTGCACACCAGACCACTGGAAAATGCAAGACTAGGCTACGGGGTTTTGAACATTTGCTTCCTCCTAGTTTAGTCAAATCCTGAAGAATATTGAGCAGAAACTCAATCTGACATTGGAACAAATAAAAGATATCCTTAAATTAAATGCCTTGTGACTTCATGGGCAGTTTCATTCCAGATGTATACAGAAATTTCTAATTTTGTTACACAAAATATTTTCATAGTTGTTCCAAATTTTCTCTTAAAATTACGATCCCTGCATATTTCCTGGTAGGCAAATTTGTATTTGTAAAGTTATCTCCTGGTTTTGTGGACAGCTTGATATTTTAATTCAGCTTGAGGAAGTAACTATCTGAATATTTGCTTATTGAACAAGAAAGGGCCACACAACTCCAGCTTTTACAAGTAAATGTGTCTTGCAAAATTCACTGATGTTGGCACCAGTCTGAACCACACACTGCAATATTGTGTTTAAGTGGAGAATTCCTTTGAAGAAGAATGTAATGGTCTTAAAGAAACAGAATAGTACTTAAATTTTACTCTTAAAACTGCATACTCTAGGGGCAACGCCTGTGGCTCATCGAGTAGGGCACCGGCCCCATATACCGAAGGTGGCGGGTTCAAACCCAGCCTCGGCTGAACTGCAAAACAAAAAAATAGCCGGGCGTTGTGGCGGGCGCCTGTGGTCCCAGCTACTCGGGAGGCTGAGGCAAGAGAATCGCCTAAGCCCAGGAGTTGGAGGTTGCTGTGAGCTGTGTGACGCCACAGCACTCTACTGAGGGTGATAAAGTGAGACTCTGCCTCTACAAAAAAATAAATAATAATAATAATAATAATAATGATAAATGCATGAATGCGCCAGCCGTGTCCATGGAGAGAGGCTGAGTTTTCTGAGCTCCGGCCCGGGGCACTGGGGCGCCAGGGTGGCAGAGATGTCGGCTGTCTCAGTCCGGGTCACTGTCAGGCTGTGAGCAAGCGGAAGCTGCAGCCCACCCGGGCCGCCCTCACCCTGAATAGTGATAAAAAGATGATACGTATAAACCATTAAACACTGGAGAAGATATTCAGTAAGTGACACCTTCAGCAGTAAACAAGATAAAACAGCTTCTTAAACATAAGCCTGAACACGTAGGCGTGATAGTCGGTGTCCGAACCAGAGGGTGCAATGGTCTTTCTTATGCTCTAGAATATACAAAACCAAAGGGAGATTCTGATGAAGAAGTTGTTCAAGACCGAGTGAGAGTATTCATTGAAAAGAAAGCACAGCTAACACTTCTAGGAACAGAAATGGACTATGTGGAAGACAAACTATCCAGTGAGTTTGTGTTTAATAACCCAAACATCAAAGGAACCTGTGGCTGTGGGGAAAGCTTTCATATCTGAAACCTCAGGACTCCTTTGGCTGTGAGCTCCAGCAACACTCATGGATGCCTTGGGGCTTACCGAAGAAATCATGTCACTGTCACCTGCTTAATGTGTGGCTGCCTTGTAAGGAAAATAAAGTGATGCATTTTGAAAATGAAACTAGTCTGTTAGATTCAGGAAGAAGTGATATTTGGATTCTCTGTAGGGGACAAGAGATGAAATGCCATCACTCTCTTTGGATTATTTTTCTTTTGTGGTAAAGAAAGAAGTCCTACCCTGTACTTAACTCTCTCGGACCCTTTCTTTTAGAGTCAGTTTTATTGGATTTGCTTTCCTGGGCACCCATCAGTCCGTTCATGAAATGGACTAAATAGCTTGAATGTGCATCTCCCCCTGCATTTTCCCCAATTAAATCGGTGTCTCCTAAAATTCAGAAATAGGAAGTCCTGTCTGCTGGTAGTAGCATGGTGATGTATTATTTTTTCACCCAATTTTGGCATAGCTTGTTTACATTTTTATCAAAAATTTCATTGTTGGATGTAAATTTGCATGCCTTTAACAGTACCGACAAAGGATTTTCTTCAACTATAGTGATGGTAGCAAATTCGTGATCCACTTGTTTTCTAAATCCATTTTATTTGCCACCCTAAATGTCCACGTAAAATGAGATCTCAGGCTGACTTTGATTCTTTTAGTTGAAAAGTCTCTTAAAAGCCATTTAGCCCACCCCGCTCAGTTCTGTCTGTGAGGAGGCCAATGGGCTTTCGTCTACCCTCGGGGGTGAGTGGGAACTCCACCACTTTCCCCTTCCTAGTGCCGTCCCCTCTGAGGCAGTCTGTTAAGGTAAATGGTGATCTGGCTTTTTTTCTGGTCAACATACTGATAGAATTTCTTTTTAATTTGATGAAGATCATATTAGTTTTATTTTGAGTGAAAAGAATCTTATTTTAAAACTCTTTTATGTGAATTACCATCTTATTTCTTTAAACTTTGAAACAGTGCTTTATACTACCGGGGAAGACATTGTAACAACCCAAAATTACTGGGAATGTAGTCATAATTGTGAAGGAAAACACAGAGGTCTTTTCTTAAAATTCCCAATAAGCGCACACTTTCTGGTTCCTCAGTCCAGTTGCTGAAGTTTTTAAACAAAATTTTAACCTAACATTTTTGTCACCAACATTTCTTTTTTTTTTT
>CAUYRH010081810.1:0-11230 GCA_963574655.1 Perodicticus potto
TCATAACAGTAGCAAAATTACAGTTACGAAGTAGCAACGAAAATAATTTTATGGTTGGGGATCACCACAACATGAGGAACTATACTAAAGGATCACAGCATTAGGAAGGTTGAGAACCACTGCTGTAGATGAAGGTAGATAATAAACCCTCTTTCTGGAAAATACATATTAATACCTGAAAAAGGTCATAAAAGGATAAGTGTTAGCCAGGTAGAGATAAGGAAGGGCATTCCAGAAAGAAACAGAATAAGTAAGGCCAAGAGGAATAAACAGTATTATCTTTCTCCCAGCTTTCCACGTGCACAGCACGTCACCCAAATTTCATAAACTTTTACTAAGCATGTACTCTGAGCTTGTGACTAGGGGAAGATACAATAAAGAAAACAAGCAAACCCAAGCATATCCCATGACCTTGGGATATGGTCATGAACCTCAATCCCCCTGAGACTACTGCTATTGCAGCAAATTTTTTAATGATAACTAAAAGAATCAATCTGGAGGAATCTAATGAAAACTTACATCTGCACAAAAACTTACATGTGAATGTTCATAGCAGCATTATTCGTAATAGTCAAAAAGTGAAAACAACCCAAATGTCTCTCAATTGATGAATAGATAAAATGTCATATATCCATATAGTGATATATTATTCATACATGAAAAGAAATGAAGTCCTGATCCATGCTATGTGAACCTTGAAAACTTTATGCTAAGGCAAAGAACACAGTCATGAAAACCCACATATAATTCCAATTATATGAAACATCCACAATAGGCAAATCCACACACCATAAAGTAGATTAGTAGTTGCCAAATAGGGGCTAGGAAAAGGGAGAAATAATGAGTGACTGCAATGGATATCGGGTTTCTTTTTGGAGTGATCAAATGTATCAAAACTAGTTATAATGGTGGCACAATCTAGTGAATATATTAAAAACTGCTGAATTGTACATTTTAAGATGGTGAATTATATATGAATTATACCTAAAATATTTTTAAAAAGTAAATGTAATTCATTATCTTAAGGAAATAAAGAAGAAAATATAATCAATTAAAATGCAGCAAAAGTAATCAATCATGATTAAATCCCAGCAAACTAGGATTACTTAATATAATAAAAACTAATTACCAAAAACGCTAGAACAAACATTAAACATATCCATTGTGAAATACTGAAAGCCTTCCCTCCAAGGTAAAAAACATGAGAAGGCTATTCCCTATTACCATTTGTATTCATTACAGTACTGAAGGTATTAGCCAATGCAATTAGGCAAGAAAAAGAAGTACAAGTGGAAGGATTAGAAAGGAAGAAACAAAACTATTACAATTTATGAATACATGTACTTGAACACAGAAAATTCAAATCAGAGAAAAAAGTCTGCTTGCCTTAGAGTAGATACCGATTTCAAAAACAGAACAGAAAGTGTTAGAAAGGAAATAAATCTGACTATAATAAAATTCTATCAGACACCATTATAAGCATCTAAGCTACTATTAAGAGCACAGTAGAAGATATTTGTAACATACATAACTTACAAAAAACATACATATAGAGGTATATAAAAAACCAACAGAAATGTTTGTACACATATGTAAGGTTGATCAGAAAACATTATTCATAATAATCCATTACTGAAATCAACTCAATATTCAATAGTATAATAGAAAATATTCTATAATGAGAATATTTGTACAGCAATATTATACAATAAGAAAAATGAACTACAGGCTTGGCACCTGTGGCTCAAGCAGCTAAGGTGCCAGACACATACACCTGAGCTGGAGGGTTTGAATACAGCCTGGGCCCGCCAAACAACAATGACGGCTGCAACCAAAAAATAGCCAGGCGTTGTGGTGGGCGCCTGTAGTCCCAGGTACTTGGGAGGCAGAGGCAGGAGACTCGCTTGAGCCCAGGAGTTGGAGGTTGCTGTGAGCTGTGATGCCACAGCACTCTACCCAGGGCAACAGCTGGAGGCTCTGTCTCAAAAAAAAAGAACTACAGCTGTACATAAAACCACGGATAAATCTTATGAACAATGTTGATCAAATGAAGGCTGATGAAACAATATACCTTTGTGTGAGTCTATGTATAGTCAAGTTCAAAAACAGGCAAACTTATTAATCTTTCAGAAGGAGAGAGAGAGGTCAGTGCCTGGAAGGGAAATTATAGGTAGCTTTTAATATCCTATTTCTTAGCCGAGGATATGATGGATATGATGACCACATTGATATGGTCATGGTGGTAATTCACTGAGTTGTACATTTCTGAAGTATATAATTTTCTGTGTAAAGATTTAAAAATTTGGGCGGCACCTATGGCTCAGTGAGTAGGGCTCCAGACCCATATACTAAGGGTGGCAGGTTCAAACTCAGCCCCAGCCAAACTGCAACAAAAAAATACCCAGGCATTGTGGCAGGTGCCTATAGTCCCAGCTACTCGGGAGGCTGAGGCAAGAGAATTGCCTAAGCCCAAGAGCTGGAGGTTGCTGTGAGCTGTGATGCCATAGCACTCTATCGAAGGTAGCAAAGTGAGACTCCATCTCTAAAAAAAAAAAAAAAAGAAAAGAAAAAAAAAAGATTTAAAAATTCAGTGGACGGTGGCACCTGTGGCTCAAGGAATAGGGCACAGCCCCATGTACCAGGGGTGGCGGGTTCAAGCCCGGCCCTGGCCAAAACTACAAATTATAAAAATAAAAATAAAAAAATAAAAATTCAGTGGACAAACTTAAAAAAAAATAAATCATGGTTCTGGAAAGATGTTCAGAGAATACTTAGAGATCTAAAAATAGACCTGCCATTCAATCCTATAATTCCCCTACTAGGTATATATCCAGAAGACCAAAAATCACATTATAACAAAGATATTTGTACCAGAATGTTTACTGCAGTCCAATTCATAATTGCTAAGTCATAGAAGAAGCCCAAGTGCCCATCAACCCACAAATGGACTAATAAATTGTGGTATGTGTACACCATGGAATAATATGCAGCCTTAAAGAAAGACGGAGACTTTACCTCTTTCATATTTACATAAAAACATATTCTTCCATATTCTTTCATATTCATATGAAAGCTATATCCCAATTACAGCACATGAATATGGGGAAAGGGACAAGGGAGGGAAGAGGAGAGGGAAGGATGGGTGGAGGGAGGGTAATTGGTGGGTCTACACGTACAGTGCATCTTAGACGGGTACAGGTGAAACTTACTAAATTTAGAATGTAAATGTCTGAACACAATAACTAAGAAAATGCCATGAAGGCTATGTTAACCAGTTCAATGAAAATATTTCAAATTGTATATAAAACCAGTACATTGTACCCCATGATTGCGTTAATGTACACAGCTATGATTGAATAAAAAAGAAAAAAAATCATGGTTCATGAGCTATATGTGAGCTTATAGAATACTTAGTCCAGCTTAATTCATTTTATGGATAAGAAATAAATTGAAGCCCAAAGAGGTTCAGTAAGTTTTCTAAGGTCATACAACAAGTAAATGGGAATACTAAAAGAACAACCAAACCTATTATAAAGTGTGACTCCCTTAGATAAACCCTGAACACGTGGGTGGTCACCAAACCTAACACCTAGTATGCCATATGTACATCAATGTTTCCAATCCTTGATGACAACAACCATATAAGTGAATCAGGAAAACATCAGGAGAGGAAAGAAAGGAAAAGAAAGTGAAATGGGAAAAGGTTAGACTATAAGAGAAATAAACAGTATCTGAGATTTAGTTTTTAGAGTCTAAGCTTATCTTTTGGCCTCACTTTCAAATGTATTATTTGTCTCAGAGGTTCAGGCCCATAATCAGAGTTCAGAATCCTGCCTCTGCCATTACAGAAAACTCTTAAGAACTTCTTGGGAAATCTTTCCCTGGGTCTGCTTAGTCTCAGTGCACAAAATTATTTAATCTGGCCCTCCCATTAACTCTAACTCAACAAGAAATGCAGCCTAAGTTTAGAGAAAGAAAGGGCCATTCTTTAATCCCATCTTGCAAAAACCCTAATGAAGAGCCGTCATTTTGTAAATCTAACAACTCTAAAGCGTTAATCACAGATTCCAAGAGAAAATAATGACTGCAAGCAATTATAATCAATAACAGTGAAATTACTACCACTAAAAGCACTGCTAACTCTTAACAAGTTGCAGTTTATACAATACTTTCCATATCTTTTGTTTCATAATCCTTTCAACAATTCTATGAGGTAAATATAACATTATAATATATTACAGGTAACATAACTGAGGCTAAGAAAAGCAGACCAACTTACCAAAGGTCACAAAGTCAGGGACAGGTAACGGTGATGATCTCAGTGCTCAAATCCTAGCATAGCTGCTTCTATATGCACTGTGCCTTCCCCATATTACACACTAAGTGAATATGCCAGCGTAGAATGAATGCTATTACATGTAAATTTGTGGTCCAAACAACTCTAAGCTGGCAAACTTCAAACACTAGTGTCTGAGGGCTTAGAAGACTGAAAAAACACAGTACAGTAGTCCTGAGACACTGGTTCAAAATCAGACTTGATGAACTGCAACCATGCAGCATGTGACCTTAGGCAAGTCAATGAGTCTCTGAGCCTAAGAGCAGTGTACAGCAGAGGAATCACAAAGAGGTCCACTCTCAGCTCTACCATTCCCTAGCTTGATGACCTTGAGTAAGTTAGTCACTGTGAACCTACATTGATTGTCTACAAGGTAAATACTTATCTACCTAAAAGATAAACTGGTATATTTCACAAATATTAAAGGTTCTCAAAATAATGTGTGATACCTAACCGGCATTCAATAAATGGTAGCTGGGTTACTGTTGTTACTATTTTATTGTTGTTATTAATATGTGTACTATTTTGTTATTCCTGTTTGTTATTAGTATTACTATTTTTATTATTATTGTTTTTATTATTTTGAAGATCAACCAAGTTAAGAAAAATGCATGTGCTTTATAAACTAAAAAGATGTACAGGGACACAGGTACAAGAGAGACTCTACCTAACAAATTCACATAGTATTGTGACCTGGTTGTTTGTACCCTCCCATTAACCTGAAATTAAAAAAAATTTTAAAAAGATATACAAATATGACTTATTAGGCTGGGCAAGGCGGCTCACATCTGTAATCCTAGCACTTTAGGAGGTCAAGGCGGATGGATTGCCTGAGCTCAGGAGTTCAAGACCAGCCTGAGGAAGAGCAAGACCCTGTCTCAAAAAGTAGCTACTTGGGAGGCTGAGGCAAGAGAATTGCTTGTGCCCAAGAGTTTGAGGTTACTGTGAGCTGTGATGCCACAGCACTCTACCGAGGGTGACAAAATGAGACTGTCTCAAAAAAAAAATGACTTATCATTAATATAAGAAACTGCTTAAGAAGAGAAAGAGGTAAGACTCATCCTAATTTCACGTATCTAGAGATCCTTGAGAGAATAAAGCAGGAAAAGAAGCTGACAACCTCACTCATCCCTATTTTAACCCTATCTTTGGCCTGATCCATTTGGCTTTCTGATAGCATGGGAAATGAGCCTGACACTGCAAAATTCCATGTTTAGTCCAGTCATTGAAGTTTTAGCACAAATTGCTAGTTTTGTTTTTTAAAAAATTATTTTTAAGCAACACCTCTCATTGGCTCAGGTGGGCTAATCTGAGCTCAAGGCAGTAAAATGTTCCAAACTTGGAGAGATAAACACTGACATAATCTAATGTTAAAATTAACTTTGCTAAAGTCTTCCCAAGCTCAGAGAATTCCACTTTGGTTGTGAAAATGCTGCCAGAAAAAGATTTCAAACTAAATACTTCAAGACCTCTTAGAATAAACCAAAGGCTCCAAATCGTAACCACAGGAACCAGGCTTTCCCACATAAAATTCTGCAACTCAGCATCATCTATTATAAGCCCTCAATTACAGCTTCTTTTTCCAATCATTCATGCATCCCCCAAGCACACGTGGAGGCCAGGCTGGAGGTTAGCATTAGGTAATGCCCAAAGACGTTCTACCCACTGCCAATTCAGATCTCAACCACTACTGGAGTCCACAAAGAGCTCTTTCTCAGCTCCCAAATCTCCCTAAAACCCCAAAAGAACTCCTCTAGAAATTCTGACTCCGAAAGTCTGGGTAGAACCTAGGCACTCATATTTTTTAAAAGTGAGTTCTATATGTATATAACACCTAAGAACAACTAAGAAAGATAGTATGTTATGATGGAAAAGATAACTTAGGAAGACTTACTTCTACACTCATCCTTGCCACTTTCTACCTATGAAACCTTGAGCAATTTACTTTTCTCTAAGCCTGGGCCACCCCAATGGAAAATGAGTTGCTGTAAGTATCAAATAAAACAATAAATGTGGTTTCCATTAAAATAACAAAGAAATCTCATATTTGTATTATGTTTTAGAGTTCAGAAAATGCTTTTGCCTCCACTATGTCAAATGACAAAAGCATACTAATGATATAGGGTACATAGGAATTATATTTATTCCCACTTTACAAATGAGTATATTGGAATTAAAAGAAATTTTAAAAAATAAATCATGGAGTTAACCAAATGGTAGAGGGAAGATTCTATATAGGTTCTCTTAAGTTTAGTTCTAGACTGTAACTTGAAATTCTGTATGAAGGGCATACCACTTCAAAGACTACCAACACTGCTGTGTATCCTGCTAGGACGAGGTTGAATAGCTTGCTGGTTAACAATGACTCCAAACAAAAGGAAAAACCTCAAACTTATTTCATTTTGATGTGCACGTTAATTATAGCCACCAAGGTCTTATAGCAAAGGGGTAAGACCTATGTGCCAGGGCAAATATAGAATATCTTTAACTAACGGATGAACGATAGATTATTAGATCATTTTGCAAGAACTTCTTATAACTCTATTTTCTACTTCTATGCTTTCAACCTCTAAAGAAGCAGCTTTGATCTTGAGGCTGTATGATTTATTTTCAGATCAGATATTTAGCCTAGGGTTACTCAGCTAGGATTTCCAAAAGAAGCTCTAGGTCCTGGGAGGCCAAGGCGAGTGGATTGCTTGAGCTCAGGAGTTTGAGACCAGCCTGAGCAAGAGGGAGACCCTGTCTCTGAAAAAAATAGCTGAGCATTATGGCAAGCACCTGTAGTCCCAGCTACTCCAGAGGCTAAGGCAAGAGGACCTCTTGAGCCAAGAGTTTGAGGCTGCTGTGAGCTATGACTGAGCTATGATGCCACCGCACTCTACTAAGGGTAACAAAGTGAAACTCTGTCTAAAAAAAAACCAGAATCTCTGGGTCTACAGCTCTATCCCTGATTAAAGTACTTTATAGTGGCCTAGTTTCTTTTCAAGTAGACAAGCTTGATCCAATCATTTCTTTGCAATACCTCATCTACGTAATTATATGATTTCAAAGCTAAATGAAACCATACTTGTCTTTTGCCCTGACTCTCATTTTTTAGATAAAGGCACTGGTGTCTACAGAGAAGTAACTGACTCAAATCAGGAAACCAATTTATGGGAGAACCAAGAGACCATCCCTTTAGTCCCCCCAATGATGTCTAAAGGCTCTAATTCCATCTGTTTTGGGCAGGAATCTTCTTTTTCAGTACCTTTATCAAGATACCATTTATGTACCATACAATTCACCCATGCAATGTACAATTCAATGGCTTTTAGTACATTCACAGAGCTGGGGCAAAATCAACAAAATCAATCTTAGAATATTTTTCTCTCTCCAAAAAGAAATGCCTCTTCCCCTCTGCAGCACTAGGAAACCACTAATCTATTTTTTTGACTATGGGTCTGCCTATTCTGGACATTTCCTATAAATGGAATCATACAACAGGTGATCCTTTGTGACTGGCTTCTGTCAAAACATAGTGTTTTCAAGGCTTACCCATGTTGTAGCATGGAACAGGACTTCATTTCTTTTTGTTACCAAATAATAGTTCATTGTATGGATAGTCTACATTTTATTTATCCATTCACCAGTTGATGGTATAACTTGGGTTGTTTCCACTTTGTGGCTATTATAAATAATGCTGCTATAAACTTTCATCTACAAGTTTTTTTTTTTTTTTTGCAGAGACAGAGTCTCACTTTATTGCCCTCGGTAGAGTGCCATGGCGTCACACAGCTCACAGCAACCTCCAACTCCTGGGCTTAGGCGATTCTCTTGCCTCAGCCTCCAAAGTAGCTGGGATTACAGGCGATCGCCACAACGCCTGACTATTTTTTTCTGTTTTGCAGTTCGCTGAGGCCGGGTTTGAACCAGCCACCTTCGATATATGGGGCTGGCGCCCTACTCGATGAGCCACAGGCGCCGCCCTTCATCTACAAGTTTTTGTGTGGATGTCTATTTTCATTTCTCTTTGGTAGAACTGCTGGGTCATATGGTACTATGTAACTCTACGTTTAACCTTTTAAAGAACTGCCAGTCTGTTTTCCACATAGGCTGCACCATTTTACATTCCCACCAGTAATTATGAGAGTTGAAATTCTTCCACATCCTCAGCAACACTGTCTTTTTTATCACTGCCATCCTGTGAAGTGGTATCTCACTATGGTTTTTATTTGCATTTCCCTGATGGCTCATGATTTTGAGCATCTTTTCATGGCCATTTGCACATCTTCTTTGGGGAGACATCTATACAGATTCTTTGCCTATTTTTAAATTACTTCTCTATTAGTTATTGAGTTGTAATAGTTCTTTATATATTTCAGACACAAGTCCTTTATAAGATATAATTTGGGAAAGTTTTCTCCATTATGTGGGTTACCTTTTTATTTTCTTGATGGTATCCTTTGAAACACAAAATTCTTTAATTTTGATGATATCTATTAGGTAAGAATCTTATTATCTTTCCTAATTTGAGTCAGCAAGAAAGCCTTAAACTTTTTCCCTTAAAAAGTGTGGTATACATATACCATGGAATTCTATGCAGCATTAAAAAAATGGAGACTTTACCTCTTTTATGTTTACATGGATGGAGCTGGAAAATATTCTTCTTAGTAAAGTATCTCAGGAATAGAAAAAAAAAATATCCAATGTACTCAGTACTACTGTGAAACCAATTCATAATCACTCACACTTGCATATGAAAAATGAAACACAACTATAGCCTAGGATGAAGAAGAGAAGGTGAGGGAGAGGGAAAGGAAGGTGGGTGGGTCGATAGAGGGAGGGTTAGTAGGGGGAACACACCTAAGGAGCATATTGCAAGTACAAGTTGGATCTATCAGGTGTAGAACACAAATGTCTTAATGCTGTAATTGGGTAAATGAGGTGAAGGCTCTATGTTGATTAGTAGGATGTAAGCACTCCAATTTGTACAAATAATCAACATATAATGGCATAAATGTATTCATGATCTATGTACAAAAGACTTAATTAAAACAAAAGAAATTTAAAAAATAAATAAATAAATAAAATAAAAAGTCTTTTCATAGGCCAGGAGCGGTGGCTCATGCCTGTAATCCTAGCACTTTGGGAAGCTGAGGGGGGTGGATTGCCTAAGCTCACAGGCTTGAGACCAACCTGAACAAGAGCGAGACCCCTGTCTCTAAAAATAGCTGGGTGTTGGGGCAGGCACCGGTAGTCCCAGCTACTTGGGAGGCTGAGGCAAGGGAATCTCTTGAGCCCAAGAGTTTGAGGTGGCTCTGAGCTATGGCGCCATGGCACTCTACTGAGGGTGACAAAATGAGACTCTGTCTCTATAAAATAAAATAAATAAATAAAGCCTTTTCACTGCATGTAAAAACTTGGGCTGAAAGCCTACTTACATATGGAGATCAAGAACATTGGTTGATGAGGCATAATATTAAAAATAAATACAGGCAGGGCACTGTGGCTCAAGGTTGTAATCCTAGCACTCTGGGAGGCTGAGGTAGGTGAATTGTCTGAGCTCAGCAATTCAAGATCAGCCTAAGTTAGAGTGAGACCCTGTCTCTAAAAAACGGTTGGGTGTTATGGTGGGCACCTATAGTCACAGATACTGGGGAGGCTGAGACAAGAGGATTGCTTGAGCCCAAGACTTTGAGAATACTCTGAGCTATGATGCCACAGCACTCTATCAAGGGTGACAAAATGAGACTCTGTCTCAAAAAAAAAATAGTTAAAAATAAATATAAGCCTAAATTGAGGGATAAACAAAGTGCTAACATATGTGGGAGGAGTTCTCAGGAAGTTTCAGGGAAGGGTAACACTGCCTTGATCACAGCCCCTGTACCTAGGAAGTTGGCAGCTGCTATATAAATGAATTAGCCAGGAAATAAAAGTTAAACACTTTACAGCTGTTCCCTCCAGACTCAAAAAAGCCCACAATGAAGGTAAATTAGAAATGATAGACACATATAAAGATACATACCCAAAGTACTCACTAAAAGGCCTCAGTAATTCTAATTTCAGTGATGCAACAAATATTTACCATATATAAGATGTGCCTATTGGACACCTGAAATGCAACATGTCTGAAGTCATCATCTTTCTTGCTTTCCAGCCCTCCTAATTTGTTCCTTCTTCCCATGTTCCCCATTTGGTTAATAATACTACCATCTACTATCTCCCCTGATCTGTAGTAATGTAGTTGTGTTAGAGTGTTTCATGTTGCTATAAAGGAAATGCAGTCTGGGTAATTTATAAAGAAAAGAGGAATATTTGGCTCAATGTCCTGCAGACTATATAGGCATGGTGCCAGCACCTGCTTCAGGAGAGGGCTTCAGGGAGCTTCCAATCAAGATAGAAAGTAAAGAGACAGCAGGCATGGCACAGGACAAGGGACGGAGCAAGAGAGAGAGGAGGACAGCCAGGAACTTTTAAACAACCAGCTCTCACAGAAACTAATAGAGAACTCTAGAGAGTTCCAATTTTATCATGTGATCTGCTAGCTATGCCTCCCAGCCTCTATTCATCAACAAAGGAATAAAAAGAAAGAAAACTAACATTAGAGCACCTTCTGCATGGAAGGTACTATACATAAGGAACTTTGCATATAATCTTTACAACAACCCTGAGATAATGTATCAGTTTTATTTATTTTTTTTGTTTGTTTGTTTGTTTTTTTAATTATTTTTTATTGAGTCATAACTGTGTACAATAATTCAGTCTTGGAGTAGAGTGTGCGGGCTTCCCATACAATCGGAGATATTTTTATCAACCTGATTAATATAACATTCATGATATTTTCTCATTTACTATGTGAAAACAATTTTGATCCGTATTTAGAAGATTTCTCCTGACCCTTCACATATGCACCAC
>CAUYRH010081812.1:0-20395 GCA_963574655.1 Perodicticus potto
GGCTAAGGTGCCAGCCACATACACCTGAGCTGGTGGGTTCGAATCCAGCCCGGGCCCGCCAAACAACAATGACGGCTGCAACCAAAAAATGGCCGGGCATTGTGGCGGGCGCCTGTAGTCCCAGCTACTTGGGAGGCAGAGTCAGGAGACTCGCTTGAGCCCAGGAATTGGAGGTTGCTGTGAGCTGAGATGCCACAGCACCCTATCCAGGGTGACAGCTTGAGGCTGTGTTTCAAAAAAAATAAAATAAAAATAAAAATAAATTTAAAAAAAAAGAAACTAAACATGTGAAAGAGATGGCATGGCAGATCACAGATGACTGGTAAACAGAGGGCAAATTCAATGCATGGCATAGAGTTAGAGCCACACGGGGGGTGAGGGGGTGGGGGTGGTTTAAATAATGAATGAGGATCACTAACTCAAACCATACACAAAAATCAATTCCAGATGAATTCTGATCTTAAATCTGAAAGGCATCATTTTAAAACTTCTAAAAAGAAATATAGAAGAATGTTTTCATAATTAGTTTTCCAATTCTATTACACCAAAATTAAGGACCTCTATTCACCAAAATATACCATAAAGGGTGAAAATAGAGGCCACAAACTGAAAGAAGATATTTACAATGCATCTTATCAATAAAGAATTAGTGTTACCAATATATTAGTTTTACAAACAACCCAACAGAAAAAAGGCTAAAAAGCAAGTATTTCATAAAAGGGAAATAAAGATGATTTCTAAACACATAAAAGATGCTCAGTCTCACTGATAATCAAAAATGCATATTAAAACCACCATGATGCACCATTTTGTATCTGTTACATTGAAAAAATATTAAGAAGTCTAACAATAACAAGTGTTGAAAAGGTTGTGAATTAACTCTTGCACACTGCTGATCAAAGTATATAAATTGATGAAAATGATGGCCAAAGCTTAAGCTGGTACAACCACTTGAGAAAACAATCTTACACTGTTTTGTAATGCTGAACATTCATATTTCTTGACCCAGAAATTCCACTTCTAGCAAATAGCTTACCATGTTGTATTCCAACCTTACTTTTTTTTGCTCACAAACCACCAAAAATAATTTTATAAAAATAATTTTTAAATATAATTATAAAATAATTATATACCCCTCACATGTTTAGATAATATATAAAAAATTTCACCATTGTAAAGAATGAATTTCTAGACTACCAAGGTAACATTTTAAAGTAAAACTGATACTGATCCTTCTTTAAAATGTGTAATAATTACTAGCAGACAGCTGGTCAAAAAATACATGCTGATATTTTTAGAAATTCATCTCTTGGGGAAATGGATTAGGGAGGTGTATAGAAACTGTATTTTAAATTACCCCTTTGTTCTCCAAAGGGAATTTTTCCACTCAGGGCAAAGCCCTATTAAGATTCCAGCTAATCTGCCAGGCTCACACCAGTAATCCTTGCACTCTGGGAGGTCGAAGGAGGTGGATTGCTTGAGATCAGCGTGAGCAAGAGTGAGACAGGGTCTCTACTGAAAAATAGAAAAACTAGCTGGCGTTGTGCTAGGCCCCTGTAGTCCCAGCTACCCAGGAGGCTAAGGCAAGGCGATCACTTGAACCCAAGAGTTTGAGGTTGCTGTGAATGATGATGCCACTGGCACGCTACCCAAGAAGACAGAGTAAAACTGCCTTAAAAAACAAACAAAAAAAAAGGACAGTGCCTGTGGCTTAGTGAGTAGGGCACCAGCCCCATATATCGAGGGTGGCAGGTTTGAACTCAGCCCCGGCCAAACTGCAACAAAAAATAGTTGGACGTTGCGGCAGGTGTCTATAGTCTCAGCTACTTGGGAGGCTGAGACAAGAGAATTGCCTAAGCCCAAGAGCTGGAGGTTGCTGTGAGCTGTGACGCCACAGCACTCTGAGGGCAACAAAGTGAGACTCTGTCTCTAAAAAAATAAAAAAGAAAGAAAGAAAGAAGATTCCAGCCAATGGTTTGCCTGTGAAAGGGAAGGTGAGAAATCAGAACCACCAAGAGGCCTGTATCTAGACCTCAGGCACTACCAATTTTGGGAAGGAGTACATAGAGAATTTAATGATCTAGAAATTGATTTGTTAACATCATGTATACCCACATACTCCTTAGAAAATCTTCATTACTCCTCTGGGAGTCATAAACACCAGTGTGAAAATTAGATAAAGTCTTACAACTGTGTACCAGACAAGAATCTTCATAATGGCAAAATTGAGAAACAACCAAAATGTCCATCAAAAGAATGTATACACTGTGTTATATTCACCCATGGAATATTACACAGAAGTGAAAATTAATGACTTACATCTCTACTCAATCACTCAGAAACATAACATTGAGCAAAATAAGCAAGTCCCAGAAGACTACATCCAGAATGATTTTTTTTACTCAACAACAGAAACCATACAATACATTGTTGAGGAACAGATACACATTTCATAAAAGTTTTAAAAAGCAAGGAATAATACACACAATTTCAGATAGTAGTCACCTCTGGAGGTGAGCACATTCAGTGTTGGTTATTTGATTCTGAATCGAAAGGTGGATTCACAAGTGTTCATTTTATTATTTTTGCTTCACAGTTTGCATTTGTTACATATTTTGAATGTATAAAGTATTACATTAAAATGAAGTTTTAAAAACATTCATCATATGAAAAATATGCTTTTTAATTAAATAACCTCATCTGCCACTATAGAGGTACATAAAACACATCATGGAAATTCTTCTTTACATCAATCACAGGAACTGACATACATTAGGTACATAATAAATGTTCACTAGAATTAATATAAGGACCAAATGAGATAAAGACCGAGCCAATTAGCAGTGAGAGATGAACCCATAGGCTGACACAGGGATAGGGCAGAAGCCAAGTTGGCTGAAAGCAAAATTTAGCAGCAAGCTAAAGTCATAAAGAAGTTGGTCAGTAAAGAAAAGGCAAAAATGTAAAGTCTGATAACATAATGGTGTTAGCAGAATAGTGAGGAACAACCACTTGGAGAGCTTCTCTGATATCTGGTTAAGTTGAAGATGCACATAACCTACTATCCAGTAAATCTTATACTAGGTGTTATTTTGGAGAGAAACTTTCAAATGTGTGCACAAGCAGACAGATAAAAGATAATTATCGCAAGACTGTTTTTATGAATCCAAAACTGGAAACAACTTCAAAGTCCATCAATAGGGAATGTATAATTAAATATGGCATATTCATATAATGCAATTCTATACCAGCAATTAAAATGAATAAACCAAAGATAACACAATTATTCAATTTATTCATATATAAATCTCAAATGTGATGCTGAGCTAAAAAATTCAAGTTGCAAAAAGACATGCATAGTTTAATACCATTAAAGTTTAAAAACAAACAATGCTATATATTGTATATGGACTCACCATGATCAAAGTATAAAATATGCAAAGGAATAATATGCACAAACCTGAACACAGTGGCTATCTCTAGGGAAGGAGGAGGAGGAACTGAGCGCCTCCAATATCTGCAATTTTATTTCTTGAAAAAAAGAGCATCTGAAGTAAATTTGGCAAAACAATTAAATCTGTAAAATCTGAATCATGGATTGGTTAGATATCCCTCTGCATTTTATATATGAAATATTCCAGAAATTAAAAAAGAAAATTAAGCAAGAGTAAGAAAATTAAGCAGAACAGAAAGACACCAAAACATAGCCCTTAAGCGCAGAGCACGAACCTTTGAGCAAAGGGAACAGTAATCAGGTCCTTAATGGGTCTGACGTTTCTTTCCCTATGTATCCTTATACTAAATCCCATGTTCCTTACGATAAAATGCAAATTTCTCTCAATAAAAAATGTCCTAACGTAATTATGAGGAAACTGCTCCACGGAGGAGGAATGAATCTGTGGGATTTCTACCTGTTTCCCTTACCGGGGAGTGTTGGGCTGAATCAAAAGGTATTTATCAACGCCATAAAATGTGAACCATTACATTATCAAGAACACCAGGAATAACTACATATCTTGGAGATGTTGGCAACTGAAGGGTTTTTGGTGTCCACGGAGCCTCTGGCAAAGGCACACCAGGTCCCAGCCGAAATTCACCCAAGCCTCGGCTCCATTTTTGGTCCTTGGTCCCCTATTCTATCCTCAGAATTGACTGGCTCAGCAAGCCAAACTGACATCATCAACACTGCAGAGCTGCTGGCCAGACCCGCCCCGGTCCTCCCTCCTCTCACTCCTTTTCGGGGGAGGGAAGATGCTCAGAGAAGGGGAGGAGAAGGGAGGCGCGCAGGCGTCATTGCCTCCTACCCGCGTCCGTTCCTACGGGAGGAGGGGCCGGCCCCGGACTGGGCTGACAGTTCTCAAGAAAACAGGTGGCAACAACGTAGGGAACACAGAAACACAGCACGGGCGTGCACGAACCTTCACGAACACACACGAACGAGAACCCGCACACAAGATTACGCACTCGACAAGACCCGTGCCCGGGACACGCGAGGATGCGCACTCGCTCCAGGCGGCGGTCTCGATCGCCGGAGACGCGCACCCCACGGGCAGACGCAGCGACACAAAGGGGGTGCCACCCACAGAGGCCAGGAGCGCCCACGCAAAGGGGGCTGGGGGACAAAACACAGGCGCGTGCCCGCGCGCAGCAAGGGCCCCTCTACGTAGCGGGGATGTCACCCACTCACAGACAGAGACGCGGGGGCGCGGAAGGCAGGAAGACGCGCACACAAAGGGGCTACTGCCACCCCCGCACAGGCACCCAAGGGCCCACTCTCGCGAAGGGGGGAGCCACCAGACAAAGGGGACATACCCACGGGACAGACAAAGGCGGCCACGCCCCCTCATCGCGCGGGCACCGCGACCCGCGCAGACACCCAGCAAGGCACCACGGCGAGGGACGCGGGGCGACGCGCGCGCACACACCCACACTCACCACACACCCATGGAGGGGGTGTGGAGGGCCCCACTCCCAGGGCATCTCGGCTGCAGCGGGATAAGGTGACACATCCGGAAGCCCTGCCGCGCGCTGGCTGTGCACTCACCGGGGCCCGGCGCCCGCGAGCCTGGGACGCGGGCCGCCACCGCCACCGCAGCCGCCACCGCCAGCCCTCCACGTCAGCTAGACCGCGGGAGGGAGCGGGTGGCAGCGCAGGCTGCAGACACGTCACGTGGGCTGGGAGCGCACATGCGCATTCGCGCCGCACCACCCACCGCCTCCGCCGGCCCCCGGCCGCGCGATCCCGCCGGCCTCCGCGTTCGTCCGTTTTCTCCCGGCGAGGGTCGCGCTGCGCCTGCGCCCGGGCGGGGGGCCGCGGTCGCGATTCGGCCTTTCCCTCCATCTTTATTCTTTCCCCCAGCACCCTACGAGGCTCCCTGGTCGGCGCTTGCGCAGAGAACTCAGCGCTGAGGTGGCCGAGGTGTCGGGAGGGGCTCGGGTGGGAAAACGCAGGACCCAAGGTCGAGGGGGTCCCCCACCCCGCCTCGAGTGAGAATCAGAAGCCCCCCACGAGAGCGCCCGGCCCAGCAGGCCCACGTACTCGTGGGCGCCATGCGCGACTCGTTCCCGGCCTCTCCCTTCCCGCAGGGCGGCCAAGCTTGCCGGGCGCGCGCGGCTGCGGGGGCGGGGGCGCGCGGCGCGTGCCGAGGGGGCGCGCGGGGTGGCGGGGGCGCGCGGCGGCGGGGGCGGGGGCGCGCGGGGTGGCCGCGCCGCGCCGCAGTGGCCATGCCCGTGGCAGAGCGATGAGGTTATAATAGACCAATGGCGAGGGGAGCGGGTCGCTGACGGACGGTCGTGTTCTTTCCCACAGAGTGTCTCAGGCCACAGGGGAAAATGGTGGAAAATTCACCGTCGCCATTGCCAGAAAGAGCGATTTATGGCTTTGTTCTTTTCTTAAGCTCCCAGTTTGGCTTCAGTAAGTACTTTCCTGATGGATGGCCACCGGCTGTTTCCTGTGTTCAGTGACAAATAACAATACGTTTGTTCTTAGAACGTGTCCATGCAGATCTGTTGGTTCTTTATATCTCTGTCTTAACAAAACCTGAAGGGAATTCAGGTTGTGTTCAGTGTGAGCCCGCGTTAGCCTAGGAGATTTAATCTCCAATATTTATACAGTGCCAGACACGATGGCAAGATGACAAAACCCGGTCCTCGCCTGGAAGGAGGGTCTCGTGGTCTTGGGATGAGACAGACAGGTGGGACTGTGCACTGAACACTCGGAGTGAGGCTTGACGGGGAGCCCCATGGGGAGACACTGGCCTTGGCCTGGAAAGTCACCAGGAGACCCTGCCCCGGCACCTCCCCTGATAGGAAAAGAGTAAGCGAGATGGAGGGAAGACTGGAGAGGTACGAGAGGGCCTGGAAGCGAGGTGCCCCCGTACATTGGGCAGGAGATGGGGAGCGAAGAGAGACGAGAGAGGTCAGATTTAAATACGTGCCCTCTGCACCCTGAATCTCACATTTTACCGGTAAGGAGACTGACACTGAGACACCAATATGTCCAGAGTCACACAGCAGGCAAGTCTCTCCCCAAAAGGATTTGAGAATTATGAGGCAAACAAGAGGAAGAAAATCAGGTGCCCCCAATCCAACTTTCTGGAACTTTGTGGAAACTACAAAGGTGGAGTGGTAGTACTTCTGACACCTAACTGAAAAATATAAGCCTGCATCACCAGATGGACCTAATGGCCAGGTTCTTGCTCAGCAGATCTGTGAGTGAAGAAGCTATGACAGAGTTTAAATTCTGACCCCTCTATGGATTAGATTTGTGACCTGGGACCATTGACTTAAACTTCTTTGAGCCCCAGGCTTCTCATTTTTAAAAGGGTATTGATAAAGATAGCTATTGAATATTTATTATGCATAAAACCATCCTGTCATGTTAGGTACTGGTTACTAATGGCCTCATTTTAAAGATGAGAATACAGGAGTGTAAGAAACGTGCTCAATGTCACAAAGCTACTAAATGATAGAACCAGAATATGAACCTGAACACACTGGCTGACTTCACTCTGCTGCCTTTTGACTGTGGTGAGGATTAACTGGGGTAATTTATGTAAAGCACTTAATGCATAGGGACAAAAGTACTTAATAAAAGTTAGTTACTGTTACCTTTGTTCAAAAAGTGTTTCAAGTTTAGAAACTATACAAATAAATAAAAGCAATGACTAAGACTTACTTAAATCCCATAATGCCCCCAACCAAAAATAAGTTCAGTATTTATTAAGTGCTTACTGTGTGCCAGTCACAGTTACACGCCTGGGAGGAGCAAAACAGACAAAAATTATTGTAGTGGAGGAGATAGTCAATGAACAAATTGAGTAAAACATACACATTGTCAGATAACATGTATAAAGGAGACAAATTAAGCAAGAAAGGAGGAGGGTAAGGAGTGGAAGGAGTTTTTTTGTTGTTTTTTTTGAGACAGTCTCACTGTGTGGCCCTTGGTAGAGTGCCATGGCATCACAGCTTACAGCAACCTCAAATCTTGGCTTAAGTGATTCTCTTGCCTCAGCCTCCCAAGTAGCTAGGACTACAGGCACCTGCCACAATACCCGGCTATTTTGTTATTGTTGCTGCAGTTGTCATTGTTGTTTAGCTGACCTGGGCCGGGTTTCAATCCGCCGGCCTGGGTGTATGTGGCCGGCACCCTACTCACTGAGCTACAGGTATTGCCCAGGAGGTCCTTCTAATGCGCTTTCTGTGTCATCTTTTATTACTCACTCATTAGCACTTATCACAATAGAGTAGAAATACCAATTTGCTCCTTTCTATTCACTACTAGATTTTAAGCTCAGGGAGGACAGAAACCATCTCTTTCAGATTTCACTGAATCTCACACTCCTAACATTCAGAACTCTATAACACATTTTTAGGCTGGGTGCGGTAGCTCACACCTGTAATCCTAGCACTCTCTGGGAGGCTGAGGCAGGGGGATTGCCTGAGCTCATGAGTCTGAGACCACCCTGAGTCAGAGAGAGACCTCATCTCTAAAAATAGCCTGGCATTGTGGTGGGTGACTGTAGTCCTAGCTACTTGGGAGGCTGAGGCAAGAGAATCACTAAGCCCAAGAGTTTGAGCTGTGACACCATGGCACTCTACTGAGGGCAACATAGTAAGACTCTGTCTCAAAATAAATAAATAAAATAGTACTCTGGGAGATAAGACAGAAACTCAATATATAGCCAATCAGAACTAGGGAAGAAAAATTCCCCCTTTTAAGTAATTAAATGTAAGCTCTGTAGAGATGAAGTCTTGAACACCTATATGTATAAAGTAAACTGCTAGGTGATACAAGGATTATAATAGTTGCTAAGGGATGATTTGTGCCCTTGAATTGTTTAAAATGCAGTGTGAATGTTAAGACATGTTCAAAAATGGCTAATGCAATTATGATAAATGTTATAAGAATGGTACAAATAAGGAGCTAGAAGAACTGAAAAGAGAAAATCATTTCTGATTGAGTCAGGGACACTTCAAAGAAACTTTTTTTTGTTTACATGAGCCTTAATATATCAGATATGTTCCTTACTGAATTCTCTCTCTCTCTTTTTTTTCTTCTTCTACAGTACTTTATCTCGTGTGGGCTTTTATTCCTGAATCTTGGCTGAACTCTTTAGGCTTAACCTATTGGCCTCAGAAGTAAGTTTAATTTATTTCTTAAATCGGGGTATAATTAAAGCTATTTTGAAGGATCATATTCTTAAAATGTTTATTCTTTTAAAATTCATGAATAGCTTTATAGAAATAGAAAGTTGTTTAAAGGTTATTATTGATATTCCTCTAATTAAAAATGATAGGAATTGGTGTGCTCCTACTTAATGAAGATAATGTAGGGGTGTATGGCACATCTTTTGGGTGCAAGACAATAACTACAAGAGGCACTATACCTAACAAATGCAAAAATTGTAACCTAGTTAGTTGTACCCTCACATTAACCTGAAATTTTTTTAAATGGTAGGATTAACACCTTTATTTCCATTTTCTCCCAAAATCTTGCTAAAATGACCCTGTCGAAAAAAAATTTTATGGTATAAAACCCACAGAAGCGAAGAATAGGATAATAGATAAGAAGTCTCAACCGAATTTTGGGAAAGTGGTTTGAGATAGCCAACTGGCTTAGTTTCTGCTTTTTTCACATTGCTGAAGTAGCGAAGCCAGCAAGAATAATTGTGTCCTGAAACTCCAGAATGGCTCAGTTATTGCAGGTACCAGGTACTTCTTTAACATGATAATTCTGCCCCTTTAAAACATTTTAAAGGGCAGTAGAGGCTGGCCACGTAGTGGCTCATGCCTATAATCCTAGCTCTCTGGGAAGCTGAGGCAGGTGGATTGCCAGAGTTCAGGAGTTCAAGACCAGCTTGAGCAAAAAACAAGACCTTGTCTCTACTAAAAATAGAAAAAACTAGCTACGTGTTGTAGCAGGTGCTTGTTAGTCCCAGCTACTTGGGAGGCTGAGGCAAGGGGATCACCTAAACCCAAGAGTTTGAGGTTACTGTGAGCTATGATGATGCCCTAGCACTCTACCCAGCACTCAGCAATAAATAAATAAATAAATAAATAAATAGCATTAGACCTTCAAATCTCCCTCAAAGCTGGGAGACTAACCCTGCCTTCCTCTGCAGAAAACAGAGGAGTTTAACTCTCTGGAAGGGTTGAGTGAGAATCTCTAGAAAAATTCTTTCAGTAGCTTATGGGCTACTAGGGTTAACTGTGTGGAAATAAAGGAAGTGAAGCACCCTACTGAAAGGAATACATGAAAATCCATGTGCTGAATGATAAAGTCTACCCTTCCCCCAGCATCTTTCTCGCTGTGCTCCCAGGATCCTACCACCCTAGAAAAAGTAGAAGTTCTTTAGGAAGCTGGCCAGCCTAAGAGAGCACCTGTAATTTCTGACATTTGGAAGATCCCAGTGAAGTGGCCCAGTCTCTTATAATGAGGATCAGCAGTTGGCCATCTCTGCCTGCATACACACAGTACTTTTTATTTTTAATTTCAGAATATTATAGGAGTACACACATTTTGGTTACATAATATATTTTTGTACATTTTAAGTCAAAGTTGTAAGTGTGCCTTTCACCCAGAATGTGTGCGTTGTAACAGATGTGAATTAACCCAACTTCTCCTTCCGACTGAACCTTATTGATTCCTGTTGAGTTTTACTTCCATATGTGTACGTAAGTATTGATCAACTAGTTCCAATTTAGTTTTTTTATTTTTTTTTTTGTAGAGACAGAGTCTCACTTTATCGCCCTGGGTAGAGTGCCATGGCGTCACACAGCTCACAGCAACCTCCATCTCCTGGGCTTAGGCGATTCTCTTGCCTCAGCCTCCCAAGTAGTTGGGACTACAGGCGCCTGCCACAACACCCATCTATTTTTCTTTTTTGCAGTTTGGCTGATGCTGGGTTTGAACCCGCCACCTTTGGTATATGGGGCCGGCACCCTACTCGATGAGCCACAGACGCCGCCCTCCAATTTAGTTCTGATAACATGACACAGTACTTTAAATTAGCACTTCATTTTTAAGTATGAATAAACTGTCATAAGTTACCAGGCATTGAACAAAAGCCTCTAACTTGAAATAACAAAAGTGAAATGAAAAAGGGAACTTGAAGAAAAATGGAGATAATGCAGGGAATAGAAAAAAAAATTTTAATAACATAAAATTCTCAGATAAGAAAAGGTTATAACTTGGGCGGCACCTATGCATCAGTGAGTAGGGTGCTGGCCCCATGTACCAAGGGTGGCGGGTTCAAACCTGGCCTCCGCAGAGCTGCAACAAAAAATAGCCAGGCGTTGTGGTGGACACCTGTGGTCCCAGCTACTTGGTAGGCTGAGGCAGGACAATCACCTAAGTCCAATAGCTGGAGGTTGTTGTGAGCAGTGAGGCCATGGCCCTCTACTGAGGGCAATAAAATGAAACTCTGTCTCTAAAAAAAAAAAAAGAAAGAAAGAAAAAAAGAAAAGGTTATAACTCTGAAACAAGAACAGAATACTATACAAAGAAAATGTTTGGAGAATTACTGTATTTGAGTTATAAACATGATAACCAAAATTAAAATGTTAATTGAAAGGTTAGAAGATGAACCAAAAGGCTTGGCGCCTGTGGCTCAGCAAGCTAAGGCGCCAGCCATGTACACCTGAGCTGGCGGGTTCGAATCCAGCCCGGGCACGCCAAACAATGATAGCTACAACCAAAAAATGGCCAGGCGTTGTGGCGGGCACCTGCAGTCCCAGCTACTTGAGAGGCAGAGCCAAGAGACTCGCTTGAGCCCAGGAATTGGAGGTTGCTGTGAGCTGTGACGCCACAGCACTCTATCCAGGGTGACAGCTTGAGGCTCTGTCTCAAAAAAAAAAAAAAAAGAAGATGAACCAAAGGTAATCTCTAGAAAGTAGAACAAGAGAGAAATATAAAAAAGAGGAAAGTTTAACAGGGCTAAAAAATCTATTAGAAGTTCCAGAAAGAGAAAAGGGTGGGGAAGACATTATTAAAGAAGCAATGCACTCAATAAAACATGGTAAGGTAGAGCACTCAATGTGCTTAACAGTATTGAAAGGCAAAATAGCTGAGTCCAGCTGCTTGGGAAGCTGAGGCAAGACAATCGCTTAAGCCCAAGAGTTTGAGGTTGCTGTGATGCCACGGCACTCTACCGAGGTCAACATAGTGAAACTCTGTCTCAAAAAAAACCAATATTGAAAGGCTTAATATGAGTCCAGAGTCCCATCACAGAATTTGAGGCCGTGGTATTGATAGATAAATAGAAAACAAAGAAAATAGATTTAAAAAAAAAAAGTAATTACTAATTCCAGAAAAAACAGTTTTATACATAATAAAAATAATACATTAAGGTTTTTAGTTGCAAACATTGCTTATATGTAGTCACAGTGCTTGTTAAAAACTACTTGTATAACCAGAAATTGTGATGGAAATATAGAAAAGAAAAGGAAGAGGTAAATTCCACATCTCTATATTAGGAAACGTAGAGAAAAATATCTGAAATTTTTTTTAAAATCAAGAAATAATAACAATATGAGCATGTTACATAGAAATGAGGAGGTAAGTACCAGAAAAAATAAACAGTCGAGTGTTCCCTTTTGGGGAGTGAGACTCCAGGGTTGGGATGGTGGGCTAAAGAATTGCAGTCTTTCATTGTAAGCCTTATAGAACAATTTGTCTCTTATGTATATATGTTACTTTAATAAAAATTTAGTTTAAAAATATGTTAACTTTGTAACTGACTCTTGAAAATTACAACTCTTTAGGGTATCTGTTATGTACTTCAATATTCTCTTTTGCAGATACTGGGCAGTTGCATTACCTGTCTATCTCCTTATTACTATACTAATTGGTTATGTACTTTTGTTTGGAATTAACATGATGAGTACCTGTCCACTCAACTCTATTCATACAATCACAGGTAAATTTGTAACAACATGAAAATGCTGGGAGAATGGAATAGTAGGGTATTAGCACTTTTATCAGAAAAGCAACCGAGAATAGACTACAAGACACACATTGGGATGATAAAAAGAACTTAGAGAAATAAATACATGCTCATACAAAAAGAAATATTTACATGAAGGAAATAAGTTCTGATGATGCACTAGTTATGATCATGGAGGAAATAAATTCTGATAAATTATGGCGTATAGGTGTATTTTTCCATAAAACCACAAGTGTATTTTTCCATAAAACCACATGTGTATATACTATGTTCCTCAGCATCTTTGCCTGAGAGACACTTCTTTTATCCTAACCACACACTGTTGATAAAGGGATGGCAAAAAGGTACATGCAGACCTTGTTCAGGAGGAGGGATTTAGGGGTATGTATCTTCAGGATCACTGTGGATACCTTATTCAAATTATGTGGATAGAAGAGTCACAGTGTGTTTTTGTGGTTTAATTTTTTTTTAAGCTTTTTCATGTCAAGTCTAAGGATTAAAATAAATACGATTTTTGAGCTTGCTTAGATTTTAGGAAGTAAAGTATTTTTTATGATCCTATAAGTTTTTCAAACTTTAATTCAACCAGCTTATATATTTTGAAAATCAATTACAGTATTTTAAAATTTAATTTCCTAATAACCAACTGTATTCTCTGAATTCTTGACTGGAATTACAGCAAATAGACAGTTTGTACAAAGACGGGAAATTGTTAAGTTTGCATGAATATTTGTACCAAATGACTTAATAGTTTTGCAGTGTTGATATAAATACATTTTCAAAGCCTAGCTATAATTCTGTCTTTTGGGGGAAAATACAAACTGGATTTTTTTTTTTTTGAGACAATGTCTCACTTTGTTGCCCTTGCTAGAGTGCTATGGTGTCACAGCTCACAGCAACCTCAAATCCCTGAGCTCAAGTGATCCTCTTGTTTCTGCTTCCCAAGTAGCTGGGACTATGGATGCCTGCCACAATGCCTGGCTATTTTTAGAGACAGGGTCTTACTCTTGCTCAGGCTGAACTCAAACAGTTCACCCTCCTCAGCTTCCCAGAGTGCTAGGATTACAGGTGTGCGCCACCTCACCTAGTCTGCAAGTGAGATTTTATTTTTATGTATGTATTTATTTATTTATTTATTGACACACAGTCTCACTATGTCTTAGTAGAGTGCTGTGGCCTCACAGCTCATAGAAACCTCAAACTCTTGGGCTTAAGCGATTCTCTTGCCTCAGCCTCCCAAGTAGCTGGGATTACAGGCGTCCACCACAATGCCCAACTATTTTTAGAGATAAGGTCTCGCTCTGGCTGAGGCTGGTCTGGAACCCCTGAGCTCAGGCAATCCACTCGTCTTGGCTTCACAGGCGTGAGCCACTGCATCCCTGCATTTTAATTTTAATTGAGACATTTCTTCTCTAGAGAGGATTTAAGAAATTACTTAAGTATGTTAAACATGGTATTTGTCATTATCCAGACATCAGCCTAGTAACTGAGTGGTGAGGCTCCTTTAGTTACAGAGACTGTAGTAGAAATTGCTTGGGTAAATAGAACTTTTTGTTCTTTTCTTGCAGATAATTATGCCAAAAACCAACAGCGGAAGAAATACCAAGAAGAGGCCATTCCAGCATTAAGAGATATTCCTATCAGTGAAGTAAACCAAATGTTCTTTCTCGAAGCCAAAGAATTTTACACCAAAAGCTAAATTGTAATACCAAGCATTTACTTATAAATGTTTAACATAATAATTTTGGCCATAATTATTTTGACCATCTCTATTACTAATACCCAGTATTGAGATGTAAAAAAGTAAGTTGATTTTCTGTTAGATAAAGTTCAATTAATATTGTAAATGTTGTCAAATATAAGTTATTAAAGGGCAGAATAAAGAAAATACTACATTACCATATACTAGACTTTAAAAAATAAATGCCTGTATATTCAAGAAATTTCTCCTGCTGGGCACAGTGACTCACCCCTGTAATCCTAGCACTCTGGGAGGCCAAGACGGGTAGAATGCCTGAGCTCAAGAGTTCAAGACCAGCCTGAGCCAGAGCCAGAGTGAGACCTCATCCCTAAAAAAAAAATAGCTGGGAGCTTGTAGGGAGGTTGGAGGCAAGAGAATGGCTTAAGCCCAAGAGTTTGAGGTTGCTGTGAGCTGTGATGCTATAGCACTCTACAGAGGGCAACAAAGCAAAACTCTGTCTCCAAAAAAAGAAATTCCTCCCGTGAGGCATTTATGTTATAATTTACAAAGGGCAAGTGTGGCCTTCTTGTTTGTCCTGAGGGGTCCAGAATTTAAATTCTTACTTTGGGAGAAGGGTAAATTTATTATTTGTGCCATCATACTTACCTCTAAGGCACACATACAAGTACTCACTAGGTACCAGGAAATTTTATAAGCTGTGGGATGTGCTAGTGGTAAAATTCTCAGAATGAGTTTTATGCAGAGAATTAAAGATAGTTGAACATTCTAGAAAGCAAAGGGATGACGAATTGGGTAGTCCAGAAAGGCCTCTCAGAGAAAGACCTGAAATTTGAATAGCGAAAAACTGAGTCCTGAACGGCACCTGTGGCTCAGTGAGTAGGGCACCAGCCCCATATACTGAGGGTGGCAGGTTCAAACCCGGCCCCTGCTGAACTGCATCAAAAATTAGCCAGGTGCTGTGGCAGGTGCCTGTAGTCCCAGCTCCTTGGGAGGCTAAGGCAAGAGAATCGCCTAAGCCCAGGAGTCGGAGGTTTCTGTGAGCTGTGACTCCACAGCACTCTACCGAGGGCGACAGAGTGACACGCTGTCCCTACAAAAAAAAAAAAATGAGTCCTTAAACACTTGGCGGGGCAAGCTGAACTTATAAGTATGAAGTGAGTAAGGTAGAGACAGCAAGGTGAGAAGGAGCTGGGTATGTTCTGAGAATAGAGAAGAGTAGCCGTGAGCCTAGTCTGAACACATGAGGCTCTGGTCTGAGATGAGCCTGGATTGTGAAGGCCTTCGTAGGACAGTGTAGGAAGTTTGGACTCAGGTGTAAGTGTTAAGAGTTTTAGGCATTTCAGGTGCCAAGCTACTGGGGGTGTTTAAGCAAAGGAGAGACATGGCTTAACTTATTCTCTTAAAAGGTCACTCTGACTGGTAAATGGAGAATGGATTTGGAAGGGGAGTTGGGACTGAGGCAAGAATATGGAAATAGGGAGACCAGTAGAGAGCTATTGCACTAATCCAGGTAAGAAATGATTGCTGCTTAGACCTGAGTGATGGTAGAGTTGAAGAGGAATGAATGGCTTTGCATCATGTGTTGGAGACAGCTGATGGGATATGGGTCTGCTTGTACAGGATAGGCAGGGCTGACTGAGAGAAATTGTGATCAAGGGTCATTCCAACATGTTTTGGATTAAGGAACTGGATAAATGGTTATGCCTTTTATTGAATTAGACAATATTAGGAAAATTCAGTTGAGGGGCTCGAAGGATTTGGCATATGAGTTAGTTTAAATGGCATTGCCTTACTAATAATATCAAGTTGTTTCTTTTGTAGGATTAAGAAATTTATGGCCTGGCTCGGTGCCTGTGGCTCAACGGGCTAAGGCGCCAGCCACGTACACCTGAGCTGGCGGGTTCGAATCCAGCCCGGGCCTGCCAAACAACAATGACGGCTGCAACCAAAAAATGGCCAGGCGTTGTGGCGGGCGCCTGTAGTCCCAGCTGCTTGGGAGGTGGAGGCAGGAGACTCACTTGAGCCCAGGAATTGGAGGTTGCTGTGAGCTGTGATGCCACAGCACTCTATCCAGGGGTGACAGCTTGAGACTCTGTCTCAAAAAAAAAAAAAAAAGAAAAGAAAAGAAATTTATGGCCTATAGCTCAGCAGCTAGGGTGCCAGCCACATACACTAGAGCAGGCAGGTTCAAATCCAGCCTGGGCCTGCCAAACAACACACAATTACAACCCTCCCCACCCCCAAAAAATAGCCAGGTGTTGTGGCAGGCGCCCGTAGTCCCAGCTACTTGGGAGGCAGAGGCAAGAGAATCACTTGAGCCCAAGAGTTTGAGGTTGCTGTGAGCTGTGACGCTACAGCACTCTACCGAGGGCAACATACTGAGACTCTGTTTCAAAAAAAATAAAGGGCGGTGCCTGTGGCTCAGCGAGTAGGGCGCCGGCCCCATATGCCGAAGGTGGTGGGTTCAAACCCAGCCTCGCCGAACTGCAAAACAAAAAAATAGCTGGGCATTGTGGCGGGCACCTGTAGTCTCAGCTACTCAGGAGGCTGAGGCAAGAGAATCACCTAAGCCCAGGAGTTGAGGTTGCTTTGAGCTGTGTGACACCACGGCACTCCACCGAGGATAAAGTGAGACTGTCTCTAAAAAAAAAAAAAAAAAAGAAGAAGAAAAGGAAAGAAACCAGAGTTGGAGGATTGCTTGAGCCCAGGAGTTTGAAGTTGCAGTGAACTATGATCACACCATTATATTCTATCCTGGCCTGGGTGACAGAGCAAGACCCTGTCTAAAAAAACAAAAGCAAAAAAAAACCCTAAACTTCAATAAAATTCAACTTAAGAAAAAAAAAAAAAGTTTAGATACAATTAAGATTTCTTTTAACCATGTGTAACCTAGCAAGACTCCACTCACAATTAGCCAGTAGGACCAAATCTCAATTTATTTAGCACTGAAGTGCTTTTGGCACCCTAAATCTCTATACTAGTCTACTCAGTATAGAGATATATACATGTGCATTTATTAATCTTTCCACCGAAAAGTGAAGTTATACACTTTAATTTACACAAATTTAACTATACCTTCTGAAAACTTTGAAAAGAAAACTAACAATGTCAAATAATTGGGAAAACCAGGACTTTTATTTCAGTAACCATATCCTTATTTGGGGGGGGGGCTATTTTTGGGGGCTGGGGAGGGTTGTAATTGTCATTGTTGTTCGGCAGGCCCAGGCAGGATTTGAACCTGCCTGCTCTGGTGTATGTGGCTGGCACCCTAGCTGCTGAGCTATAGGCCATAAATTTCTTAATCCTACAAAAGAAACAACTTGATATTATTAGTAAGGCAATGCCATTTAAACTAACTCATATGCCAGTAGGCATGAAATGTATGATATGAAACTGCTCTTTCTGTTGCCTGGTTTGTGTCTTTCCTTTGTTGCTTTATGGTGAGAACTTGTCATCATACTTCAGAGCAGTTCAAGAGAACATGTCACCATACCTCAGAGCAGTTCAGGAGAACTAGCCAACTCTTATCAAATAAATTGTGGTCTGTTTATACACAGCCATGCAAACAAAAATGCATTACTGCTATAGCTAACAACATGAATGAATATCACAGCCGTAATGGGCAGAAAAAGTCACACATTAAAAACTGTATACTGTAGGGCAATGCCTGTGGCTCAAAGGAATGGGGCACTGGCCCCATATACTGGACGTGGTGGGTACAAATCCAACCCTGGCCAAAAACTGCAAAAAAAAAAAAGTATACTATGTTATTCTGTTTATATGAAGTTCACAATTAGGAAAAATTTATTGTGATCAGTATTAAAATAATAGTTAATTTTGGAACAGAGTATTAAATGGGAGGCATGAAGGATCATGCTGGTGAATTGAAAATGACCTACATCTCTGGATGGTGGTTAAGTGGGTATAATACATATTTTTAAAAAGTCATGGATTATTTTATTAAGATTTAATTCATGTTGTACCTCAGAAAAAAGGGGTGGGGAAAATAGTGTCTATGCCCCCTCAAGAAATGTTGATTAATTGGTCTGGAGTGGGGCACAGGAAAGGTTAGTTTGTTATTATCTTCCAGACACTTATACAATGTGCTGCCAGGGTTGAGGATGACTGCCTTACACGGTTGAACTTAACTGAGCTTGTGGTTAAGCATGGCAGTGGCTGTCCATGTATGGAGAGAATGCCAGCAGCTCTCATATCCCCGTGTCCTCCTCTTGATGAGACTCCTCATATCATAATACTCCCTTTTCTCCCCGTAGGGCCCACAGTGGGCCTAAGAAGACTTTTAAATGGGTCAGAATAGAACTTTAAAGAACTCCAGGATAGTACCACACATTAAACTTCAAATTAACTTTTCCTTTTTTCTTTTGAAGATATATGATCTCATTTGTTACTCAATCTTTTCTTTTTTTTTTTTTTTTGCAACAGTCTTACTCTGTCACCTTGGATGGAGTGCCATGGCATCATAGCTCACAGCAATCCCAAACTCCTGTGATCAAGTGAACCTCTTGTCTCAGCCCCGCAAGTAGCTAGGACTATTGGTGCGTGCCAGAACGCCAGCTAAGAAATCATATTTTTGATTGGCTTCAGACTTCTAAGTGGAAGGTCTCGGAGAGAACTGCCTGCGTCTCTTGGCAATCTATTCCTGGCCCTTTTTTTTCTTGGCCTCCTTCATTCTCTTGGCCAAAAGTTTAGCATTTTCGACAGCCTCTTCCTTTTTTTTCTTAGTATGCTGGCGTTCATGTTGCAGGACACGTGGAGTTACAAGACACTGAATCTTGGGTGCTTTGGTCCTTGGGTTCTTACTTTCTTTGTGTAATGGCTAGCTCACAGCTTATTAGCCAACATCATCTTTAGACAATTTGAAAAGTTTGCAGATTCTTGTAGTGCTTTTGGATCCCAGATGCCAAGGTACAGCAATATCAGTCGATCCAGGGATATCTTTCTCTCCTTTTTTTACAATAACTAAGTTGAGAGCGCTCATATTGGCATCCACATGCAACCCTGAACATTCTCCAGTTCTCCTTGGTCTATAACAGGAGTGCCCCTTACTCAGAAGCAGGTGGCCACAGAGGTCAAGATACCCTGCTTTCTGGGGAAACCTTGCTTATCATTCCCACCACTGATTCGGACCTCGTAACCCTTCCATTCTTCACCCAGAGTGTCAGTAGCAACTTCTGTGGCCATACACTTCTCATAGAAACTATGAAGTTTATGTTCATCATCCACTTCAATGAGTTTCTGGCAGCCAGTGGCTGGGAAGGAGATAATTCAGCTTCATCCTGAAGGAGGTAATTGTCTCCAAGGTGCCACGGAAAAAAGCCAATTCACTTTTCATCCTGTTCCTCAACCACATTATCCTCATAACTCATAAAAGATTACATCAGGTTTTTTAGACTGTGGGCAGCAATTTTTTTGATCGTCATGGTCGGTTTAGTGCAGCAATTGTTCGCTTTTCTTTTTATTCTCAGGACTCCTTTAAACTTGTAAAGAATAAGAGCCCCCAAAGACCTTTCATATATGTGGATTATATTTAGAAATTAAAATAGAGGGGGGGTTTTTATTTATTTTTGTTTATTTTATTTATTTATTTTGAGACAAGAGTCTCACTATGTCACCCCCAGTAGCGTGTTGTGGCATCATAGCTCACGGCAACCTCAAACTCCTGCGCTTAAGCGATTCTCTTGCCTCAGACTCCCAAATAGCTGGGACTATAGGTGCCCACCACAACGCCTGGCTATTTTTCGTTACAGTTGTCATTGTTTCTAGCTGGCTAGGGTTTGAACCCACCAGCCTGGGTGGGTGTGGCTGGCACTGTAACCATTGGGCCACGGGCAAGGAGCCAAAATAGAAATTTTTTTTAAACATTCATTTATATGTAATAAACCTGTTACTTGTTAACAAAATTAATTTGATCACATTCTTACCACATAAGAAATAGAAAGTTTCTATTATATAAACATTTAATCCAAATCATTGCTGTAATAATAAGCTGATTCCAAAAAGACAATGAAATTAACACAAATAGGCTCGGCACCTGTGGCTCAAGCGGCTAAGGTGCTAGCCACGTACACCTGAGCTGGCGGATTCGAATCCAGCCCAGGTCCCACCAAACAACAATGACGGCTGTAACCAAAAAATGGCCGGGTGTTGTGGCGGGCGCCTGTAGTCCCAACTACTTGGAAGGCAGAGGCAGGAGACTCGCTTGAGCCCAGGAATTGGAGGTTGCTGT
>CAUYRH010081813.1:0-10480 GCA_963574655.1 Perodicticus potto
CCCCCACACTGTCCTGCTGTCATCACCACCATCCATCCATAGACCTCTTCTCTTCCAAACTGAATCTCTGTGCCCATCAACACCTGAGCAAAACTGTCCTTCTCCAGCCCCTGGGGCCTGAGAACTCTGCTGCCCCCCAGATCTGCTTCCGTCTCCCCGTGTTATTTCTTCCCAAACACCCAGGCCCAGTGTCACCCGAGTCTAGGACGTCCTTGTATTCTGAGGCCTCAGAGAAAACGCCCTTCAGCTGAGCATGTAGCTGGAAGGCACTCAGCACCCACATGTCCCTAGGTGCTCAGGCAGTCACAGCTCAGGGAAGGGCCAGGAGAGGAGCCAGGGACTCTCTGACTCCCAGTCCCGTGTCTGTCCACAACCTAAAGCTGGGGCTTAATTCATACTTGGGAAAGTCTGTGAGTCTCCCAGACAGAGCAGGCCACGTCACTTCCCCGACCCTCAGATCCTCACACATCTGTCTTATGATACACACACCTGCCTTGGCCTTTTAAGGACTAAGGTTGGCTGAGAGGTGAGAGATGCCATCTGTAATTGAAAGACGCCTTTGGAGGCATCAAAGGCACCACACAGGGCAACCTTCTGTCTGTTACCTCCACAGCGGAGTTACCCAGACCCTTCATCATAAGCAACAACTCCAAACCCGTGGAGAACAAAGACTCTGTGGCATTAAGCTGTGAACCAGCGGCTCAGGATGTGACCTACCTGTGGTTACTAAACAATCAGAGCCTCCCAGTCAGTCCCAGACTGCAGCTGTCCCCAGACAACAGGATTCTCACTTTATTTGATGTCACAAGGGATGACTCAGGGTCCTTTGTGTGTGAAATACAGACCCCAGAGAGCGTCAACCGCAGTGAGCCCTTCAACCTGAATGTTCTCTGTGAGTATCTCTGTTTCTCCGTGGCCCAGGCTGCCAGCCCAAATCCACACGGCCAGACCCAGGGCACTCAGTCCCTCTCAGGTCCAAGTACACAGACTCTCACCCCCGGATACCCAGGCTGGCCATGACTTTCTGCTCCTGGCAAACTCAGGCAGGCCCAGTCCTAAGCAAGAAGAGGAAAGAGGGGCTGCTCCTGTCCCGGGAGGCCCAGGGTCAACAACCCCTGATGGGAGAAACAGGTAAATGTCTCCTCCAGGCTCAGTGAGCACAGGCAGTAGGGGTGGGACTTTTTATAAGGTTGGGACACAGCTCAGAGAGAAACCTTCTGCAGAGAAAGAATTCCTCCTTCCCTCTGATGACATCACATGTGGCTTTATTCTCTTTGTCCAGATGGCCCCGATGCCCCCACCATTTCCCCTCCAGAGTCATCTTACAGTTCAGGGGCAAACCTCACCCTCTCCTGCCACGCGGACTCTAACCCACCTGCACAGTATACTTGGCTTATCAATGGGAGTTCCCAGCAAGCCATGCAAGAGCTCTTTATCCCGGGAATCACTGCAAAGGACAGCGGGTCCTACACCTGCCATGCCCATAACTCAGCCACAGGCGTCAACAGGACCGCAGTCATGAATATCATAGTCTCAGGTAAGTAGATAGATGCAACATTAGCAGAAAGTTTTAGGGTGGAATCTAGTGGGGTTTCAAAGAACAGCCAAGAAATTTTCTTTCCCAGTCTGTGTCCTGGGCACAGCAAATCCCAGGTTCTCCCCTGAGGTACAGTATAGAGAGGGATTAAAAATGCATTACAGACTCGGCGCCTGTGGCTCAACGGGCTAAGGCACCAGCCACGTACACCTGAACTGGCGGGTTCGAATCCAGCCTGGGCCTGCCAAACAACAATGATGCCTGCAACCAAAAACTGGCCGGGCGTTGTGGCGGGCGCCTGTAGTCCCAGCTACTTGGGAGGCGGAGGCAAGAGACTCGCTTGAGCCCAGGAATTGGAGGTTGCTGTGAGCTGTGATGCCATAGCACTCTATCCAGGGTGACAGCTTGAGGCTCTGTCTTAAAAAAAAAAAAAAAAAAATAGCCGGGCGTTGTGGCAGGCACCTGTAGTCCCAACTACTTGGGAGGCTGACACAAGAGAATCACTTAAGTCCAGGAGTTCGAGGTTGCTATGAGCAATAACGTCACAGCACTCTACCCAGGGTGACAAAGTAAGACTCTGTCTCAAAAAAAAAAAAAAAAAAAGAAGAAGAAGCCAGACTGCCCCAAGGTGGAATCCTGCCTCCACTCTTAGCCTTGGACTTGGATCAAGTGATCCAGTCATGCTGAGCCTCCATTTCTTCCTCTGTAAAATGGGCTTTTAATACCTTACAGAGACAGAGATTTTCACTCATACACCTGACATACACAACACAGTCCCCAGCATATAAAGAGCGACAATTATCAGTATGGTCATCATCATATACTGTAGAAAAGACTTGGGAGAAAACCGATAAGCCTTGAAGTGCAATGCTGAAGAGCTTGGACCCTGGAACCAAGTTCGACCGGATTAAATCCTAACTCTGCCACTTGCTAGTTAGTCGGGTGACCCTATTTAACCTTATTGTGTCTGTTTCCTCACCTACAAAATAGGCAAAATAATAATACCTACCCTCTAGGGCTGCTGTGAGGACTAAATAAGTTACTACAAGCACAGCACGTATACAGTGTGTGTATATGTGTGTGAGAAAGAGAGAGAACCAGGCATTATTCTAATCATTTGCTATATAAATGAAAATAAGATAAACCAGCAGAGAGTCTGGGAAACACAGATGTCCTTTATCACAATCACAGAAACAGTGACTAATACCTAGACTATTCTTTCATACCCACTGTTATTTATCATTTAATCAAAAATAGAATCCCATGATATAAAACCAAGGCATCAATTCTAAGGAAGGCCTCAGAACTCTCCTTTTTTTTTTGTAGTTTTTGGCCGGGCCTGGGCCTGAACCTGCCACCTCCAGCATATGGGGCCAGCGCCCCACTCCTTTGAGCCACAGGCACCACCCAGAACTCTCCTTTCTTAAAAGTTTTCTTTTAAGATAGAAGGAAGAAACAGGCCCTGGCTAATGGGAAGCACTGAATGAATAACCGTTTGTTCTCCCTGCAGCCCAAGTCTCTGCCCGAACAGCCAAGTTCTTCCCAGCAGAGCATATCCCCTCACGTGCCATCTTGAGAGGACAGCCAGCAAGAAGGCCAGAGGCAGCAACTCACACTAGGCAGGGCCGGGCCTTCCTGGAAAAGGGAGATTTAGGCCAACTTTACAGGTTACTTTCCAACCCCTCAGCAACCATCAGCAGCATGGGCACCTTGGAGTATGGACTAGAAACTCTCGGAAGCCCTGCGCCTCACATACCACACCTTAGCAAAAAGGCGTTTAGGAAGAGAAGCACTTGCTGCACACTCAGCTGGCTGCTGCTGGAATCACCAATTCCCAAAAGTCCACAAAGACCAAGAGTAGGTATCTCTCCTGCTCCCCAAGGGCGGTCCAAACCGTTCTTCTCCATCTTCCCTCAATACCTTCTCCTCTCAAGGGCCACTATCGGTGGTACCACCACTACACAGCCACGAAGGCCAGACCTCCAGTATGACTTGACAATCAGTGACTATCTTCCTCTCCACTGCCACCTGTGTCATGCTGAGACATCCACACCCAGGCAGGCAGTTAGTCCGTCCCAGAGCTACAGTCAAGCGGCTCAGCAGCTTGTCCAAGGTCACTTCACCCTGAAACATATGCAAGACCGGTGGGGTGGGCAGGGCCTTGTATCCCAGGAGCACGAGCTGAGCCAGAAAAGTGCATCACTTGGTCAGTACCACCTCTCTGCCACGACGGTGACCTCACCCAGTCCCAAGGCTTCACAGAGTTGATTCCTCTCAAACTGATAATTAATTCCAGCCTCAATGTCTTCCCTGAACTCCAGGCATATAGATATCTAGGAAGCATCTCAAGCTGACAAGTACAAAACTACCCCCATTGCTCATTCCACTCCCCCCAGAGTTGTAATGTTGTAATTCCATAAACAAGCCAATGAGTCTGACCTCAGGGCCTTTGCACCTGCTGTTTCTAAGCCTCCTGAGAGAGGCTTTCCTTATAAAATAGCAACCACTCCTCCCTCAGGCTGCATTCCCTTTCCCTATTTTACTGTTTTCTCAGCCCTAAAGTCTACCTGCTGTCATACTTTTGTTTATGTCTATCTTCCCCTACCCAATATAAGCTCCGTGAGAGAAGAAACTGTGGGGTATATCAACATCCCAGCACACAGTGTCTGACAAACTGTGTGTGCTGAATGAATCGGTTATTTGGTTAATTAACTAGAGGCCAGGTGGACAAAGAAAGGGTCAAAAAACAAAATCCCATCTGGGGCCTCACAGGAGTTTTTGAGAAGTACTGAAGCCCAGCTGAGAAGTCACTGGGAGCTGCTTGGCAGACTAAGCTTCTCTCTCCTCTTTCACCCCTCTCTGTTTGGTTTCACAATGTTTTGAAACCAACGGTGTATCAAAGTCCAGAGCTGAGGGATGAGAATTTCAGAGAAAAGGGAACCAGGCTGTAGGTGGCAAGGAGACGCTGGGAACTGCGTCAGCTTCTGCCACCTGGCACCACTGAGCCAGCTGGACACACAGCAGCAGCAGTCACTCACTGAGCCTTGACCAAGCACCACTCACCAAGCTGGACACTGTCCATCTCTACCTCATTTCAACCTTAGGACAACCTATGATACAGTCACAGGTACAGTGCCTCTAATCTGGGGCCAGGTCCTGACGTCAACAGGGTGTGGACGGGGGATTGTGCATAAGCAAAACTAACGCTGAAAACTAACTCTGAAGTACTGACGTAAGCATTTGTTGACAAAGGACACACCACCCCTTAAGCCCTAGCACTGGGACAGGTGAAATAACGGACTCACACTGGCTCAAAAGCCAGGCTGTGTGAAAAACAAGAACTATGCATCCTCTATCCCTGAAACCACACTCACCACACTTAGGACAAGCACCAGGAAACCAACCAGAAAGACCAGATGTATGTTTCCAATCTTGCATTCCCTCTGAGCTAAATCTGTACAAACAGCAGTAAGGAGCAGAGCCGGAATCTGACCCGATGTGCTGAGCCAGACTCAGGCCTTTCCATCCAATGACGGAATCCCAGCCCTGTGGACAGAAACCTCCCATCTTCCATGGGTGCGTCCCACATGCCTGTTGAAAGCCAAGGGTAAGTATGCATCTTCTGGAGCATGCTTTGGAGTCCACCAGGGCCGTCCACAGCAGTCCCCTAAGGGTTGCCATTCCCCATCCTACTGACGGGGACGCTCAAAGAGGTGAGAGACTTGACTGAGGCCAAGAGGAGGACCACAGGTGACCCAGGCCCTGGGCTAATTCTACAACTCAACACAATTTGCCTCCTGCTCCTGTGTTAATTGACGTTTGACTCTGCTTTTTCAGGTTTCCTACATCCTCTTTCCACCACTTATAAAAAGTAGGACCAGGATAGAAGGCTATACACTAGGAATCTAATAGGTAATAGTCACGGCACAGAACAATTAGTGGTTAGAGGTAAGCAGAAGAGTAGGAAGAAGGTCAGTTTACAAAGTTCTACAATCTACTTTGGTTCTTCAGAAACACTACTTGCAGCGGGGCGTGGTGGCTCACGCCTATAGTCCCAGCACTGTGGGAGGCAGAGGCGGGTGGATTTCCTGAGTTTGGAGGGTTCGAGACCAGCATGAGTCGGAGTAAGCCATAGTAAAAGATCCCGTCTCTACCAAAAAAAAAAAAAATAGACGCTGGGCGTTGTGGTGGGCACCTATAATCCCAGCTACTTGGGAGGCAAAGGGCAAGAGAATCACTAAAGGAAGAAAGGAAAAAAAACAAAAAAAACACTACTTGCTACTCATAGCCGCACCATCTAGTCTCTTCTTCCTCCTTAATAAAAGGACCCTTAGGCCAAGTGTGGTGGCTTATGCCTATAATCATAGCACTTTGGGAGACCCAGGCAGGAGGATCACTTGAGGTCAGGAGTTTGAGATCAGCCTAAGCAAGAGCAAGACCTGTCCCTAAAAGAAGAGTAACTCTTCTTTTTTTTTTTTTTTTGCAGGTTTGTCCGTGGCTGGGTTTGAACCCGCCACCTCCGGCATATGGGGCCAGCGCCCTACTCCTTTGAGCCGCCCAGTAACTCTTCTTCTATCTCTCTACATGTGTATGATCTAAATATGCTACTATATATGCTCATTACTTTGATAATTTAATTTTACCCCTTAACAAAGTAACAATAAAAAAAGTTATTTTTCATGGCTCTGAAAAGGGAAAAGTAATTGACTTATATGCAAATGAGGTCACAGTGGACACAGATGTGAGAGGCTCACCTGACCCAAGAAGATGAGCCCGCATCCCCCAGGCATGGTTAGGGACGCTGGGCAAGGCTGAGCAGGCAGGACCTGACCACCACCAACCTGACTCCTCCCCTCCCCCAGCACCTGTGGCTCTCAGCAGGGGGCCTGCACCTCAAACAGCAGGCCCAGCACCAATGCTGTGTTCAAAGCCACCGTATGACAGGGTCAGCCTGTGTTCATGCAGCATGCTACCACAAAGTGATAGAAAATCATTTAAAATTCTGCTTTAGATTCACTTCCAAACCACTTTCCATTTGCAGGTCTGAGAAAGGTAAATGATACCTGCAGCATTTGTTCCCTCACTGAAATCTATCAATTAAAGCAAAACTATTAGAAATAGTCATAAAGGGAATGTCTTCCATTACTCCTTCCAACAAAAACTCAAAGTCTACATACCAAATTTCTCAACTTGCCCTGTTTTTTGTTTTGTTTTGTTTTGTTGGGGAGAGGGGAGGGAGCTCAGTCTCACATATTAGCAACAATATGGAAATTCCTACCCCATCCAAAATGCACATGTTGCCTGGTGGCCCTTTCTTTTAGAGCAAGACTCTTGGGTCCTGGGATCTCACCCGTCCTTGGCCTTTCCTAGCTATGATATCTCAAGGGGATTCCAAGGCTCGTCCAAATCAAGCCGCTGTCATGGAACCCTGTTGCAAACCTTGACAAGGGTCCTTAAAAGTCTTTCCTCTAAATCACCCCGTGCTAACCCTTGTGCTGATCAGTGTACACTTTGTGTGTGCTGGACAACAGAGAATGATGGTGACTAGCTGGCCCTGAGTCATGGGGCGTCAGGGCCCACATGGACCTCAGCAATGGCTTAAAACAGGTGAGGAAATAAAACTCCAATGTTACAGATCTTACTCCCAGTCATCTGGCTGGGAGAGGCAGCTCTGGCACCAGAATCCAGTTCTCCACACTCTAGAACCCCCACACTCTAGAACCAGGGCTCTCTTGACAATACACTGCCTCGCCTCTCCTTTCTCTTCTAGAAGGTGGGCCTCTGCCGGCTCACAGCCCTAGGCTGTTGCCACCTCAGGGAACCCACAGAAGCCCTGTCATGGCAAGCAGAAGAGGCTCACTTGTGGGGAAGCCATTCTAGCTGCGGAAAGGATGGCCTTGGGTTCGTTTTACTCTGTCCTATCTTCAGCTTCTTATCAGCATCAAAGACCGACCTACTATCCTCACATTCCAACTCAGACCCATCCGAGGCTCATAGCCACAGCAGGAAAGGCACACAGGACACTGCCCTCCCGAGTTGGAGGTCCAGTGTTGCGTACCTTCCGGGACTGACGTGGAGCCGCATGCGTACCCTCTGTCCCAGCCAGCTTCCCCTTTCCCAGGCTGGCCTCAGACCTTAAGCAGTGTCCTCTAAAGGAATCGGTTTTCCAAATGTCTACCTCAATAAACCTCTGTTAGCCTGAGCTGAGCACTGAGGCGATATGGTGATAAAACATGAACCAGGCTTGGCGCCCGTAGCACAGTGGTTATGGCCCTAGCACATACACCGATGCTGACCGGTTCGAGCCCAGCCTGGGCCAGCTAAGCAACAATGACAACTGCAACAGAAAAATAGCCAGGTATTGTGGTGGGCGCCTGTAGTACCAGCTACTTGGAAGGCTGAGGCAAGAGGATTGCTTAAACCCAAGAGCCGGAGGTTGCTGTGAGCTATGACGCCATGGCACTCCACCTAGGGTGAAATAGTGAGACTCTGGCTCAAAAAAAAAAAAAAAAAGGACATGAACCTTCCACAATGCCCTTGTCACCCACCAAGGAAGACGGACCTCTGAACAGCTGTGATTCAGGGCTGCTGTGGGAGGTGAGAGAAAGACGTGGTGTATTCCAGATTTACAGAGCAGAAAGGACGGCGACTTCGGGGAGAATGAGCCTTTTGTGCAGAGCCTTGAAGGATGTGTGGGGAGCAGGATTTCCATAAACTGTGGGGAATGAGCATTCCAGCAAGAAGAAAGGCATGAGCAAAATCAGAGAGGGAAGAAAGCACAGGAGGGGCTGTTTGGGGGAACACCCGGCCAGCTGCCTCCTGGGAATTCCAGAGCAATTTGGAGGAACACTGGGGAGCACTAAGTCAAGGCTCCACATAGTAGCCAAGGCACCCCTCAGAGTCTACCACTGTCAGCAGGGCACGAAAGGCTTCCAATGCCAGGCTGGGCAATGCAAACTGAGCTGTAGAGAGCAGTGGGGAGTCCTGGGAGGCGTGGGGGAGGGCGGGAGACCAGGAACAGAAGGCTCTCTGGTGGGCAAAGAGCTTGACCTTGGTCATCAAGGCCTCCTTGATGCCAACTCTTGGCATCTGCTCTGCCTGCTCTGCGTGTCATGTCCATTTCTGCAGCGTTCCGGGATATGACCATCTGCACGGTGACTAACACCCACCTCATCTGACCCTGTGGCACACGTGTGTGCCCGGGTGGCCTCTGGCTTTCACCAGCCCTGCCTCCTGCTCAGAGGCCAGCAGGCACGAATCTGTAGTTGAACTGGTTGCCAACTTTTAAAACATTAGGGGGTATCACATAAAAAAAGGTGGGATTTCTGATGCTATACTTTTACATGACAACAAAGAGGCTGACTGTCCGCTGTCCCCTTTAGGCAGAGCATGCAGCCTCCAGTTTCCCTACTGGCACCTCTTTTAATCTCTGAAACAGAGTAAGTAGCCACCACCCATTTATTATTTCACCAGGCTACCTACTACACTGCAAAAGGCCTCTGAGTTTGCAACACCCAGCTAACTACACTGAGCTCAGATTTATGGGCACGAGAGATTCTTGATCCTTCCAGTCTCAGGTGCTAACCCTTCACCCAGACCCCACACCCTGCCCACAAGATCCAGCACCAACAGCGCAACACCTCACTTATTCCCACAAACTACTCCAAACTCCACCAGATGGCACCGCTGAAAGAACTCGGAAAGCCCCTCAGGGGAATTGGGCATTGCGCCTAGAAGAAATGTGATACACCTGTCCTTCCTTTCCTTTCTATTACCACAGAATTCTGTAAACTTGACTCTTCCTGACTGCCTACTGTGCATCAGGCCTTCCAAGCAGGGCTCCAGAAACACAGATGAATGAGATGGGATCCCTGCCTCTCCAGGTCTGCTGGACCTGGAAAATCTCCAGGTAGCCTTGGCTCAGATGCCACTCAGAATGAATGAAATGACAGCACAGCTCAGGCGTGAAACTCAGCAATCCACACACATTCTACAACCAAATGTTCGACACTCCCCAGCCAGCCAATAAGGCCACAGGCACAGTGTTTTTCGGAACAGGGTAGATGTACAGGACCCAACACATATTCCCATGAGTATCGGCTGTTTGTGGCAAATGCAAGGAAACTGACTCCACTGCTTTGATCTTGTTTTTTTTTTTTTTGAGACAGAGTCTCAAGGTGTCGCCCTGGGTAGAGTGCTGTGGCATCACAGCTCACAGCAACCTACAGCTCCTGGGCTTAAGTGATTCTCTTGCCTCAGCCTCCCAAGTAGCTAAGACTACAGGTACCTGCCTCAATGCCTGACTCTTTTTTGGTTACAGTTGTTATTGTTGTTTTTAGCAGGCCCAAGCTGGGCTTGAACCCACCAGCCTCAGTGTATGTGGCCAGCGCCCTACTCACTTAGCTACGGGTGCCAAATCCACTGCTTTGAACTTATAGAAAGGGTGAGAGAGAGAGAGAAAGGTCAGGCAGGGTAGAAAAATAGAAATCTGACCAGGCGCAGTGGCTCACACCTGTAATCCTAGCACCCTGGGAGACGAAGGTGGGATGGATCCCTTGAACTCAGGAGTTCCAGACCTACCTAAGCTAGAGTGAGACCCCTCCCACCACCATCTTTACTAAAAACAGTAAAATTAGCCCAGCATGGTGGCAGGCGCCTGTAATTCCAGCTACTCAAGAGGCACCTTGGAGCAGCGCCTGTGGCTCATCGAGTAGGGCACCGGCCCCATATATGGAAGGTGGCAGGTTCAAACCCGGCCTCAGCCAAACTGCAAAACAGAAAAATAGCCAGTCATTGTGGCGGGTAACCTGTAGTCCCAGCTACACGGGAGGCTGAGGCAAGAGAATCGCCTAAGCCCAGGAGTTGGAGGTTGCTGTGAGCTGTGTGACGCCACGGCACTCTACTGAGGGCGATAAAGTGAGACTCTGTCTCTACAAAAAAAAA